>VMDO01032263.1:0-19206 GCA_007922755.1 Pedetes capensis | reverse complement strand
GGATGGATTATTTATCTCACATATTATAATTCTCGGAATGTTGGCCTTATTTTAACACTGGTTCTTAATAGATTATACAAGCATGGCTATATCCATATTGGTAAGTTTGAACAATACTGAATTTTTTTCTTCCACATAATTGTGAGGTATATATTATAAGCTTTTGTTTTAGAATAAATATGTAGTTTATACAGATAGATATTAACTTTTAAAACTTGCCTTTCATGAAGTTTAAAATAATGTAAGCAGATTTTTCTCTCATGCAGCATTCCATCACTAGAGATGAACTACCACTTGGTTATGTCTTTTACCTCATTCTTATTCCTTAAAGTCTTTGTATAGTAACTTTTTGACTTTTTTTGCTTATAAGAGAGGTTCTTTAAAAGTATTTGAGAAATTTAAAATATGGAAATAGAAATTTCTTAAGTCTATCATCTAAAGAAAAAATTTAAAGTTCAATGTAGTTTTCTTAAGGTTTTTAAAAGTAACTCATACTACAACTTATAAATTAGCATCATCCTATATATGTTATTTTTGGCTTACTTTATTCATTTAATTTCTGACTATACATCAGTGGAAAGTTTGCAGGCAGATAGAAGGGTGTGGTAGGACACCAGGTGCTTTGGAAAGCCATAAACCAATGGAAAAATTGAGAGGAGGGGGTGCCTGGCCAGAACCCTCCTAACCTTCCTTATAATTGAGTGCCCATTGGTAAACATAAGTAAAAATTCTCACAAACATAAGTAGACTTTCATTAATTTGGGGCAAAGGATTGTTCCTCCGGTCATCTACATTAATGAAGAAAAATGGTGAATTAGTCACTGCTTTGGGTTTGTGTAGTGACTGTATATAATTGAGGGAATTATCCATATGAAGCAGTTAAACTAATTTCCACATATGGTTAGTTAGTGGCTTGGTCCATAGTGATGATACCTGTGACTTTTTTGTTCTATTGGGGAAAGAATGATAAGAAATTTGTAATATTGTAAGAATATTAGGAAGGGGATGGGAAGAAATTATTTAATTATTGAATAAATTGATTGCAACCTGACTCAAAGGCCCTTAACAAGATTATTTTAAGCTTTAAGTGTTCCACTGTCTGTTAAAACAATTACATTAATTACTGTTGTTATTTCTCCTACAACAGGTTCCTTCTCTTTCTCTGTTCTTTCTGGAAAGGTCATGGTTCGTGAAATCTATTACATTACAGAAGACATGTCTATTAGGTAACAAAATAAAAAGTAAAAATGGACTCACACAAGAATTTTGTAAAAATATTCTGAATATGGTATTTTATTTAATATGACTTATTTATTCAAATATGCCATAAATGAAAAATCAGTTAGTGAATTAATATTTTAAAAATATTTTTATCAGTAGATTAATATAACTGAAGTACAGACTTGCAAAAAATTTCTCAAGTAGCAGTTTATAGAGATGAATAATCTTATTTCATTTCTAGATGAAAATTTGGACTATTAAGAAACCTGACCATTTCTGCTGTAGAATTTCATGTGGTCATTTGTCATATAAAACAAGATTCAGGAATATTGATAGTTCTCACGTCCATTAGCTCCCTATTCCATATAAACTTATAGAGCTATTTAGCATGTGTTAGCAACTATAATTTTACTCTTAGAAAGAAACACAAATCTGAACATAATAGGAAACGATAATATGTTTGAAGTGTTCTGTCTTTTGTAAGCTTTAAAGAAAAGCCTAATCTATTTTTGTGGATTTAGAAAGAACACAGAGAAAATTGTGAATTAGATGTAGAGATGTAGAGAAAATTGTGAACTAGTTGAGAGATGCTAGGGTTTAGCAGTGTTCATACCTTGCTTAAAACTATAGAAGGCAACTTCTGTGCAAATCTAAAGTTAATTCCAAATCAGAAATAAAAAAATAAAAGTTAGGTTCTGAGTGCATCCTTTTGGGGCATGAGGTAAAAGATCATATACAGAAATGTAGGAATATCTTTAAGTTTTCTCTTAATGTGCTAATATCTCCTTTAAAATTTGATCTTTTTAATAATTCTTATATTTAAAAAATATTATTTACAAAGGAAAAAATTTCTCTGGTAGCATTTCACTTTCCTGTTAAATATAATCTAACATTGCAGTTTAATTAGAAGAACCTAATATGTTAAGATGGGCTGGGATTTAGCTCAGTTGGTAGAGCACTGTGCTGCAGTCTCTGAGGCCCCGAGTTCGATTCCCAGCACCACAAAAATGGGAGAAGGACCTGGCCATCCACTCCCAAGGCAATCCCGAAATAGCCAGCCATTGAAAACCCTATGAGGGTTGCTATGAGTTGGATACCAACTTGACCGCACCTAACAACAACAGCAACAATATTTTAAGACATCAAAAATGTATACAATTATATATAATAAATATATACAATTTTTGTCAATTAAAAATAAATTTTAAAAATTGCTTCCTTAATATGGAGCTATGCAGATTCTCTTTTTTAACTGGAAGACTATGAAACATATTTTATAACTCTTAGTTCTGAAAAAGATATATATTTATGTATGTGAGAGTACTTTTGAGAATTTTCTATTTTTCCTTATTCATTATCAATACCCTACCTATTATAATAACTAAGAGATGAGTTCAGTAAAGTTCTCATTTTTTTTAACCTACCTTGCTTAGAATTCAAGATGGATTTATCATTTTTCGGTGGTGGAAAATGTACAACCCAAAGCAGAAGCAACATGGTAAGCATTCATTTTTTCATGTGTTTAGAATGTTTAGTCATATAATCAGATTTTTCATGTATGGATATTTAAATATTTCATCTCTTAGATCATTTTAAAAGCTTTGGAGTTTATAAAATTACAATTCTATCTCTTTTTGGTTGGAAATCCTTTCGTAGCTTTCCTGTTGCCTAATTTTGTTCAGTTAATTTAGCATAATATTCATTCAGAGTTATCTTCAGTATGATCTCTACATTTCTAGCCTTTCCTCCTGTTAAGTTTGTTGATCTAACCATGTGGTAACTAAAATGGCCTCCCTAGCACTCTAATCTTTCTAAGACACCCATATTTTTTTTCTTTTTCTTTTGTTTTCTCTCCCTCTCCCTCTCCCTCTCCCTCCCTCTCTCTTTCTCTCTCTCTCTCTCTCTCTCTCTCTCTCTCTCTCTCTCTCTTTTTTTAGCTTTTATGGCTTTATTCGTACTTGCTATGTTGCCCAGGCTGGTTTTGAACTCCTGGGCTCAAGTGATCTTCTTACCTTAGCCTCCCAAGTAGCTGGGGTTACAGATGCATGCCACCATGCCCGGTCTAGTTTGCTTTTGCATCAGAGCCTTACTGTTTGTCATCTCATCATTTTCTCCCCAGATTTTCTTCCATGACTGTGTATATACTCCTGCTCTGCCCTAGCTCTCCTACTCTATATTAACTATACCAGTGGCTTCCAGCAGAATAGACCTTGTCTCTATTTTGTAGAATAGTATTTCTCAAACTTTTATCTGGGGACCTTTACTTTCTTCTAAATTATTGAGCACTCCAAGGAGCTTTTGTGTGAGTTCTATCTCATATCTTATATTTCCTGCATTAGAAAGTAAGCCTGATAATTTTCAAAATATTTTTCAGTTCACTGATACTGATGATCCATTATATACTTAAAAAACATAGTTTATTACTAAACATAGACAGGTCATGTGTCACTGTGACAGCAAAACTGACCAAAGCAAACTTGTGGAAGGGAATATTTGTTGGTGGCTCACAGATAGAGGATTGGTCCATATGGCAGTAGGCCAGGCGTGGCAGTGGCAGGCTACAGAGCAGACATGGCAAGGCCTGTGGCACAGAACCCCACATCTTCTCCATCAGGAAGCTGAGCTGGACTGGAACAGGCCTGCACACAGGAGCTGCTTCCGTGAAGCCTAGACTCCCACCTCCCAAAGTTTTATAACCTCCCGGGACAGCACCACCTGCTGGAGACCCGTCTTTCAAACGCATGACCTTTGGGGGACATTTAAATCCAAACCATAACATGAGAAACAACTTTTCCAGAGTAAATCAAGCAAACAAAAAACAAATAAATAAGGCATTGTTTTACATTTTGCCAATATCACTAATGTTTGGCTTATTAGATGATAACTAGAGTCTTACCTATGCTTCAGTATTCAGTTTGTGGAAGTACCATGTCTCAAAGCCTTTGAACAACTTCACTGTCCACTCGTGGGAAAATGGTTGTGAAAAAGCCAAAATATCTGAATATAATAATGTTGTGGATATAGTTTTGACCTTTTGGACCTCTGGAAAGGGTCTTGGCACTCTCCCAAATGTTCCTAGATCATATTTTGAGAACTTGAACTTTGTAGAAGATGGTATATGGGGCCTGGAAGTATAGGGTCAGAAGCGGATGGACCCCTCCACCTTTTTTTGCGCTATTAGGAACATCTGTGTTTCTGGCACCCCATTATGAGATTCTGAAATGATGCTTGGCCTCTGTATAACTTTGGAACTTTCCAAATAAATGATGATATTTTTTATTTGTTTCTTTTCTTTTTTTGGTGGGTTCACCTAGTATCTTACCATGATTTATAACTTTGTTCCTATAAGAAAGTTGGCTTAAAGTTTTAAAAATTTCTAAACTTATCACAAGTTTTGTTGTTGTTGTTAGGTGCCGTCGAGTTGGTATCCGACTCATAGCAACCTTCATAGGGTTTTCAATGGCTGAGTGCTTCGGGATTGCCTTGGGAGTGGATTGCCAGGCCTTTCTCCCATTTTTGCGGTGCTGGGAATTGAACTCGGGACCTGAGAGACTGCAGCGCAGCGCTCTACCCACTGAGCTAAATCCCAGCCCACATCACAAGTTTTAGACAGCCTAAAATGCTTTAGATTTCACTGTTACTTCACTGTTTGTCTTTTTTCTTTTTGCTATTAGTCCTTTGCCCCTTATATTGCTCCCCCAGTCCTTCATATTATGTATTATATACTCTTTTAATGCGGCTGGTGTGAATGAGTTAGTATTTGGCATCTGTAGAATTAATGAAATCAGAATGAATAGATAATTAGAATAATGGCAGACTTCATTTTTGGAAAAAGCATCTCAACAACTAGAGTTGTTCATTAGATAAGTTTGAACAGAACCTAGAAAGCAGAGAAGGACACCCTTTGGCCTAACACTTCCACCTTGTGCTGTTTACCGAGGATTCTAAAGAACACAGTTTGGAAACGGTTGATCCCAAAACCTCTCATCAATTTATAAATAACCAGTGTTTTCAAAACTCTTCATTTTGCAGATGAAGAAACAGTCATGTTTTGAGTGCCTTCCAACCTGGGGGGCTCATTTTCTGGCACTATATCTGATATGTTTCTCTCTTATTCATGAGGTTCTCAATGGCTAATTGTTTCGGGAATGGCTTAACCATGTCCTTCTTCCTAGTCCATTTTAGTCTGGACGCTCAGCTGAAATCTGTCTACCATGGGTGGCCCTGCTGGTATCTGTTATACCAGTTGCATACCTTTCAGCATCACAGCAACATTAGAGCCCCCATAGTATGGCAAACTGACATACGTGCAGGGTGTAAAAATGTAGGTACCCTAAAAATATTGTATAGAATTTCCTCCAGGCTATGTGCATAAGATGTACATGAAAGAGAAATGAATTTTGTGTTTAGATTAGGGTTCTATCCCCAAGGAATCTCAATATATAGATGTAAATATCCCCAAATCTCAATAAATCCAAAGTTGAAAACACTTCTGGACCCAAGCATTTGGGATAAGGCACACTGAACCTGTGTGCTATTTATAGTTAATATCATTATGCCTCTTATTTGAGAATGGGCTAGAGTTTAGCTCAGTTGATAGAGTGCTGCTCTGCACTCTCTGTGGCTGCAAAAACAGGAGAAGGACCTGGCAACCCACTCTTGAAACAATCCCTAAACAATCAGCTGTTGAAAACCCTATGAATAGCAGAGGAGCACTGACAGTGCTGGGTGGGCATGGCACAGTGTCAGGGACTGTTTCTTTGTGTTCATAGGGTCACTATGAGTCGGACCCAACTCAACAGCACCTAATGACAACAACAACGTTTGAAAATATTATTATGTGATTTACAGTTCATAAAGTATGTTAGTATTGCCTTGTATTTTGTTTTTTTCCCCCAGTGCTAAGAATTGAACCCAGGGCCTCATGCTGTCAGGCAAGCATGCCACCAACTGAGCTGCACTCCTAGCCCCTGTTTTATTTCTTATTTTCATACAGGATCTTACTAAGTTGTACAAGCTGCCTCTGGCCTTGAGCTTGCCTCAGCTTCCTGAGTCATTGGGATTACAGGCATGTGTCACTGTACCCAGCAGTATTACATTTTTTTTTTTTTTTTTTTTGGTGGTGGTACTGTGGGGCTAACCCCAGGTTGTCATGCATACTTTGCAAGCACTCTGCCACTGAGCTACACCTCCAGCTGCTTTTTCATTTTTTAAATTGAGACAGGGCCTTGCTAAGTTACATAGGCTGCCTCTGGCCTCGGACCTGTGATCCTCCTGCCTCAGCCTCCTAAATTGCTGGGATTGCAGGTGTGTATGACCATGTCCAGCTGAGTTTTCTAGAAAGTCAGGTTTTTAGAGTGATCAATTAAAATATAACAGTAACATCAACTTTTTTCTTTCTTTTGCCAATATTTTACTTTTATTTTAATGTGTCTCCATATCATAGAATTCTGTTTTAAAATAAATAGTTATTTTGTGGAAAAAAGATTTGACAAGAAACTTCTTTGACTAACATTCTTAAAAAGTTGACTAAAGCCTTCTTTTTGTAATTGGTATCTTTAGATCCAAAGGCAGAAACGAGGTTATACATCACAGTTAATGACTTCGAATTTCATGTCTATAATCGTTCGGATCTTTATGGACACCTTCAAGAGTTGTTTGGTTTGGAGCCAACAATAGTTCCACCCAAGAAGGATGATGATAAAACCCGGGAAAATGGAAGAACAAGAGCCCAGTCCAAAATTGAAAGGTTTAGTTTCACGCTTGTATTTTGTTAAATCTCTAACACTAAATATTTGCCTTTATTAGAATTGACACTGTCATTGACACTGTTCTCATAGAGTCCAGTCTTTCTTTGTAAATAGCTAAAACTTATATATTTTAAAAATTAGAATACAGAATTAGGAAGTTGAGGTAGGAAGATTGTGAGTTTGAGGCTAGGTTAGGCTATATAACAAGGTCCAGGTCAAAACCCAAAACCAAAAAAAAAAAAGGCCCAACACAAAAACCAGAATTATTTAATGTAAAACAAAGTCCCCCTACCCTTATTCACTTACTCATCAGTCCTACTTCCCTTCATATTAATACTTACTGTTATTAATTTGTTTTTATCCTATTGAGAAAATGAAAATAAATATATACAACATATATATATATATTTAAGATGCACATATACATATTTGATTTTGTTTTATATGTTTCTAGAAATCCATGTGACCTCATACAATGTACCTTATTTTGTACTTGTGTGTGTGTATGTGGTACTGGAGATCAAATGCAGGGCCTCATGAATGCTAGGTGAGACCTCTACCACTGAGCTACATCCTTAACCCTGAAAATTTCTATTTAGGCAGCAAAACTTCTATTTAGGCAGCAAAACATCTTTAAGATCTTTATGAATCTGTATATGTAGGTCTACCTTACTCTTAAAATATATTCTATAGCAAGGCCAGCAAACTTGGACCTACAAACTAAATGTAGTCCAGTGACTGTTTTTGTAAATAAAGTTTTGTTGGAACATAGCCCTACTTTTTGATTATATATTGTCTGTGCCTGCTTTTGTGCTCTAGTGGCAGAATTGAATAGTTGAGACAGAGACCGTACGGGCTACAAAGCCTAAAATATTTACTCCTTAATTCTTTACAGAAAATATATGCTAACCTGTGGTATAGAATAAATGAAAAAGAAAAAAAAAAAAAGAAAGCTGAGGACATTTGGTGAATATATAAGGCTAGTGGACAAAGTTGGCCCTGGGGAGGTCAGAAAGGGTTATAAAGGCAATGAGAGTCAATGTGATGCTTCTAGCATTGCTCTTTTTGCTCAAGGATTGATTTGGCAATCCTTTTGTGTTTCTGTGTGAGTTTCAGGATTGTTTTCTTCTGTGTCTGTGAAAAATGCCGTTGGAATTTTGGTAGGCATTGCATTGAGTATGTAGATTGCTTTGCATAGCATGGATTCTTTTTTTTCCTATTTTGGTGTACAGGAGACTGAACCCAGGGCCTCACACACATGTTTTGTAAGCCCTCTACCACTGAACTGTACCCCTGGCACATTTAAAAAATTTTTTACCTTGAGACAGGATCTCACTAAGTTATGCAGGCCACCTCTGGCCTCGAACCTGTGATCCTCCTGCCTCTACCTCCTGAATCACTGGGATTACAGGCCTATGCCACTGTGCCCAGCATCAAAGACATTTTATTGATATCCTTTCAATTCATGACTATAAGACATATTTCCATTACTGTGTCCTTATCGATTGCTTTCATCAGTGTTTTATACTTTCAGTATATAGGTCTTTTACCTCTCTGGTTCTATTTATTCTTAAGTATTTAATTTTTTCAAGCTACTGTAAATAAGATATTCAATATACATATAAGGAACTCAACTCAAGAGTAAGAAAACAACCTGATAAAAAATGGGTAAAGCATCTGAATAGAATTTTGCAAAAGAAGATACACAAATGGCTAACAGGTATATGAAAAACTGAAAATCATTAATCATCAGGGAAATGAAAACTCAAATCAGAATGAGACATCACCTCATACCTGTTAGATATGGGGGAAAGGGAACTCTTGTACACAGATTGTGGGAAAGTAAATGAGCACAGCTATTGTTGAAAACAGTTTGGAGGTTCCTCAAATAATGAAAAATAGAACTATCATATGATCCAATAGTTCTATCACTGCATATATATCTAAGAGAAATGAAATCATATGTTGAAGAGACATCTACACTCCTATTTTTATTGCAGCATTATTTATAGCCAAGATATAGAATCAACCTAAGTGTCCATCAGTAGATGAATGAAGTGAAGAAAATGTGGTATAAATGTTGTTGTTAGGTGCCATTGAGTCAGATCTGACTCATAGTGACCCTCAGATGTTTTTTCAATGGCTGAGTGGTGTATATACACTATAAAATACTTTTCAGCCTTAAAAAAAAGGAGGAAATCCTTTTGCAACAGAATGGATGCAATGAAATAAGCCAGGCCCCAAAATACAAATACCATGCTTACATGTGGAGTCTAAGTAGAGAGTGGAAGGGTAGTTTTCCAGGGGTCAGAGGTAAGGAGGAATTGGGGAGATGTTCAAAAGGTACAAAATTTCAGGTAGGAGCAATGAACTTACAAAGAATGAATGCTAATTACTGACTGAAACAGTGACCTTGCTTCCTTAGAGAATCTTGGCAAAAGAGACTGCAAGAGGTGATAAGATTTTCCTTAATGGAGATGGCCTTAGAAATGTGATTTAGGAGTCACCTGGTTATTAGAGATATACCTCAAGTTTCCATGTGAAATATTTAGTGAGCTGCTTTGAGATATTTGTTTCTTAAAAGTTGTGTACTTTGTGTATGACCAGTTTTCTTTCTCTTGGCCTGTCATTCTCATTTTACCAAGGAGAAATTACTTTGGCACAAGGTGGTTGGGGAGGGAGGAAAGGGGATCTCCTGGATTAATTTCAGAAGTACTTAAAACAGTGGAAGACATCAAAGTGGCTTACATCTTGATCACTTTAAATCATCTTGTTGATTTAATAACAACTTTGATTGTCTTCTAAAATGTATGGTCATGTAATAGGCATCATAATACATGGAATGATAGTATATTATACTTTGTTTTGTCATTAAGACTTGTTATTCTAAAAACATAGTTCTTTCATTTATAGTTTATAAATCTAAAAACTGATATGAAGAAGTGCAATCCAAGAGACATTGTTAGTGATATTACTTTTTCTTTCATGATCATTTTTTTGTTTATTGAGTAGCCAATAGATGTATTTGGAAATGTTCAGCTCTGATTAGTATTGTATATTATGAGGAAGTTAATTATATACTAAGGTAGTTAAATTTTTCTTATTCATGTCAAATTTGTTTTCTCTTTTCAGAGTTAAAGTGAAAACAGAATCTCAAGACCCCACATCTTCATGGAGATCACTTATTCCAGTCATAAAGGTCAATGTGAGCACAGTAAGTAAATTTTGTCACCATTAATGTTTGGTAGGTTAAAGTATGGAACTTTTTAATTTTGTGAATATAATTTTCATGTAAGAAAGTTATTTTGTGGAGTTTTTTGTTTGTTTCTTGAAGAACTTGAAGGTTGAATCCAGGGCCTCATATATACTTTGTAAGTGTTCTACCACTGGGTTACACCCCTAGCCCATTTTTAAACTTTTTTATTTGGAGACAGGGCCCGCTAAGTTATGCGGGCTCTGTCTACTTTCGAACTTATGATCCTTCTGCCTCAGCCGCCTGAGTGACTAGGATTACAGTTGTGCACCAGTGTACCCAGCTATTTTGTGGAGTTTTCAGTTCCTATTTCTATGAAGTGTGAAAGAATTATTTTAACACCAATACTGCTTAGGACACAGTTATTAAACCTGAAAGGCTATTTATTCACAAGTGTTTATGCTGCTTTAAATTTTTTTTTTTTTTTGGTGGTACTGAGGGTTGGACCCAGGGCCTCGCGCTTGCATGTGCTCTGCAAGTGCTGGACCACTGCGCTGCACCCTCAGCCCATTTTTTACTTTTTGAGACAGGGTCTTGCTAAGTTACGCAGACTGCCTCTGGTCTCGAACTTGCAATCCTCCTGCCTCTTCCTCCCGAGCTGCTAGGATTATGGGCATGCGCCACCATGCCCAGCTATATTGCTTTAAATTTATGTTTGGATTTCTTTACTGGTTTTTAATATTTATAGTCAATAGCATATAGTGCTAATGTAGAATCATTTAGTTGTTGCTTGAAAATGTTTGCTATTAGGTCAGCCAAGGAAAAACATGTGGCCAGAATAGCGTGAAGTAATAGCTCTTATTTATTTTTTAGGGACGTTTGGCCTTTGGGAATCATTACCAACCTCAAACTCTGTGCATCAACTTTGATGATGCTTTCTTAACTTACACTACAAAACCACCTTCAAGTCATCTTGACCAATTTATGCATATTGTGAAAGGAAAGCTTGAAAATGTTCGAGTCATGCTTGTTCCTAGTCCAAGATATGTTGGTCTTCAAAATGATGAGTAAGAAAACCTTATAAAAACAACTTCTTTTTACCTAGTATAGGTATCAACTAGAACCTTTAGCATCCTTTGCTAAAGGTTGTGCAATACTTAGGTATACTTTTCAGTCTGTTAAAGCCATTAACAGTGTAATTCTGTTTTATAGGACAAATAAATAAGCTATCTAGTGATAAGCTATGCTTTTAAATGTTTGTTATAACTACAATTTCTCGTTTTCTCCTTCTCACTGAATTTTGGAAAGTTATTTTGGGCAATTTAGCTCTCATGTTTTTATGTTAGGAGATACTGAGTATAAGTGGAGTTTTTTTTCTTTCTAGAAGGCATAGATAAGTAGTAAGTTGAACAGATTGATACAATGACGTACCATTGTGATTTAGTGAAAGTTGAAAATTGATTTGAAATTACCTTTGGGAAATCTGATAAAGTTAGGATGGTCCAGTTTTGAGACCCACTTGACATTTCTTTAAATCCCAAACTGTTAGTCTCCCATATATATGTATGTGTGTGTGTGTGTGTGTGTGTGTGTGTATTTTTTTCTGTTCACACACACATATATATATTTTTCCCTTCAATGAAGTGGCTTCTTGTATTTAGGAGACATGTTATATGAATAATATACACTAGATTCACCTCAGCTTGGTGAGATGCTTACACAGGAGTGGAGCAGCAGATTCATAGCTCCTATTTGACTATAGACCACACACACATTCAGGAGTGGGATGATGTGTTCTGAGGCCCTTTGACTTTTCTCAAGTCTCTTTTCTTTTTTGTGAAGAGAATTCTGCAGTTGAATTTTGTGTAATTTAAGTGTTTATATGGGCTGCAATTTAGCTCAGTTGGTAGAGTGCCATGCTGCAGTCTCTGAGGTCCCGGGTTTGATTCCCAGCACCACAAAATCAGGAGAAGGACATGACAATCCACTCCCAAGGCATTCCCGAAACAACAAGCCATTAAAAACCCTGTGAAGGTCACTGTGAGTCGGACACGTCTTGATGACACCTAACAACAATAGCAAGTGTTTATATACAGAGTTTTTTCACTGTAATCCCTCAGCTTTTATCTTTGTTGCATAGACAGTAGTAAGTCTTATAAGGTTATGCACAGTGTGATTATTCCTTTTTAGTTCTAACTCCTGGTTGACTTGCTATTAGATTTTCCAAGACTGGATGGCATGATAGAGAGGGTTTTCTCTTTGAGTTCCAGGGAGCTACAGGTCTACCTGTCCTTGCTGTTTGAGATTATGAGCTTGGCTAAGCATCTTCTACAATATGGACTATACAAACAGTTGTCTATTTATGGGTAAAAGTATGCTGAATAAATCTGGCTGTTAAAAAAATTAATAGGATATAAAGTGAAAAAGTGATCTGTTATTAATAATTTATATAAAGATACTTACAATTATATTTTTCATTCTTCAAAAGTGTGGAGACTCACTCACCTTTGTGATTTAATATATTTAGGAGAAAATTATTGAGTTTGTGTATACTGTATTATCTAATGATTGAGAAGTTAATTTTGATATGGAAGAAGACATTGAATATGACAGAAAAGTTGATAAACCAAAGTAAAGATTAATAGTTTGTGGGAAACTGATGATAGAGAAACATTCATACCAGAGTTTAAGTTCAAGATGTTTGCTTTAAATTTACTTTAGTTGATCAACTAAAAATTCTTAGAAATTCACACATAAAAATGACACTTTTTTTCTTTTTTCTGTGTTTTTGCATGTTTGTTTGTTTTTGAGAGAGGATCTCACTATATAGCCCGGGCTGGCTTTGAACTCACAATCTTTCTGCCTCTGCCTCCCAGTTGCTAGGATTATAGATGTGTCCCACCATATCTGGCAACAATTTTTTTCTAATTTAATTTTTCTCAATGATGATTCTTCATTATACTGATATATTAAATATTATTTAAGGTGATTGTGTTATTAATATGAAATGGTTTATTTTTAATTTTGTTATATGCAGAATATGATTATTCTATTTCAGTGATCAATATTATACTTAACCTTTGTTTTAAATTGATTTCTCTCATTCAAAACTTTAAATGAGAACTTTATACAACCAAATGTTTTTCCTCTTGAACTAATTTACTCATCAATTTTCAGTACCATTTTATTATTAAGTCTAGTATAGAATAAAACTGTGGAACAATTTGTTAGCATGATTGTCTATGTGAAAGATGATTTTCCTTTTTAAGACAGCCTCTGTAGAACTGGGCTTGGGGAATACACCCTGTAATCCTAGCTCATGGGAAACAGAGGCAGGAGAATCATGAGTTCAAGGCCAGCCTGGGCTACATAGCAAAACCTTTTCTCAAAAAACCAAAAACCAAAAACAAAACAAAAAATACCAACACCTATGACGTGCTTTGTAGTTTTTTCTTCTTTAACCTTTTACCACCAATTTACATTCTGGAGATATATTTAGTTTGCCCTTACCCCTGCTTCTTATAGACCACCCAGACTAATGGGAGAAGGCTTTGTGGTGATGCAGTCAAATGATGTTGACATCTACTACTACATGGATGAGCCAGGTATTGTTGTTTTGAAAGTGTTTCATAGCTACAAGTCTGTTTCTTCTGTGAAATACTGTATCTAAAAATATTTCAAATATTCTTTAGAATATAAATAAACATCAATAAGTGGTAAATGTGGTTATGGGATGTCTTCCTAAAAAATCTTTGTCATTTTTCAAAAGCTGAGTATTAGGTTTAGACTAAAATAGAACAATCTGGTAATCTCCCCATCAAATTCCATTTTTATAGATATACCTCAAAAACTGAGAATGTAAATAACTATGAGTGAAAATCTTTAGGGAATGCAGTGATACTTAAGGTAGTTAACCTTCACTTAGGGAAAGAAATCACAATAGATTATATTTGAAGTTTAGGCTTTAATCCTCGATAGGTGGCTTCTATTTGATAAAAGTAGCTAAATATTGGATTTATTTTTTGTTCATTTTTCGTACTTCTCATCTTTCTCACCTTTCAAGGGGGTTGTGTGGTCACAGTATGTTCAAGGTAAAACTGAGATGTTGTTTGCTTTTCACCATGTTGACATTTGCGCTGATGGTGCAAAGGCAACAGTGGGTAAAACTGCTGGAGCTTTAGCATGAATCAGTGCTCCTAACTGTTCTAACTGTACCAGTCATCATTACATTTTTACTGTCATACATTCACAGCAAAACAAAAAGTGTCAGCTTCTCTTAAAAATTTCCTTGACTAAGCAGTAGAAACTATTAATTTTATCACATTGACTCTTAAGTAGAGTCTTCTTTGTATTTGGTGTGACAACATGGGAAGTACATGTAAAGCAGTTTTGCTGTATACCAGAGTTTTCTGCTGTCCTCAGGAAATGTACTTACATAATTGAGTTGCAAGTCTGACTATTTGCTGTTTTCATGAAACATTGATTTTACTTGAAAGAGTAAAAAAGTTTAGACAAATTATGGTCTTGAACTTTCATGTGGAAATAGAATTTTGGAAAATTTGGAACTGTTTGACTATATCCCAGTAATTAACAGCTTTTCTGATGAGAACTGCCAGTGATATTAACAAGTATGATTTTTAAAAAATGCTTAATAATGAAATTTAGAAAAAATTATCATTCAGTGATTTATTGTTTTCCAGGTGAACAATACATGATGTTACAAAGTCATTTATGGATAAAGGATTTATTCAAAATGCAGGAGAGTGCAGGAGATTTTAACATGGGAGAGTATGAAAAGTTTAGTGATATAGTTTTAGATTCCAGTTGCAACTTATCATTAAGAAAGTACCTCTTGTTGAAGTTTGATGTAGTATCAAAGAATATTATCAAATATTTTACAAAAAAGCTATTGAAATGAACCTCTCTTTTCCTAGATTTTCCTCAAATCCTTCAATAATAGATTGAGTATAGATGCAGCTGTGAGAATCTTCTGTGTTTTTTTAAGGAGGACATTACAGAGATTTGCCATGGTGAACAATAGTACCAACATTTTCCACTGAATTATGTTGTTGTTCATTAAAGATAAACTGTAAACTTTATTTAATTTTCATTGAAATAGTTTTCCTTTTATTTTATATTTTTATTAAATATTATTAAATATATCCTTATGTCAACATGTCATGAGGTTTTGTTGTTGTTTGCTTATTTGTGTTTGTGGTACTTAGAAGTCGAATCCAGGGGGCTTCGCACAAACTTTGCAAGTGCTTTACTACTGGGCCACACCTCAAGCCCACCTTTAATTTTTTTTATCTTGAGATAGGGTCTTGCTAAGTTATACAGGCTGCCTCTGGCCTCAGACTTGCTATCCTCCTGCCTCAGCCTCCTGAGTTGCTGTGATTACAGATATGCACCATTGCACCTGGCTTTAAAATAAAAACTGTTTTTAAAATTACAGAAGTTTAATTTTGAACATAGTAAAATTTGCTAGATAAAATATTAAAAAAGTCTTTGGGGCTCTTAATTTTTAAACATGTAAAGGTTTCCTGAGACCAAAAAATTTTAGAACTGTTGATCTAAGGAAACTTTTTAATGCTCATTTGAAGTAATTGCTTTTATATGTTCTGGAATATAGGACTTGTTCCAGAAGAAACAGAAGAAAATATTGAAGGAGAAATAAGCAGTGAAGATTGCAAATTACAAGACTTACCTCCATGTTGGGGACTGGATATTGTTTGTGGCAAAGGAACAGATTTTAATTATGGACCATGGGCTGACAGGCAGAGGTACTTGCGTAAATTATATTTCTAATAAAGTCTTTGAAGTTTTGAGATAGTATGTTTTCATTGAAAGCTTACTGTTTTTGTAAACTATTATGGCAGAGTAATTTGTCACTAAGCATTTTGGTCTAAATAATAACTTGGTAGAAACCACAAGCAAGTTTACTTCAAAGGAGAATTAGTTATTTAAAAGGATAGGTAAAGAGCAGCATATTTGTTGATTTGTTTTATCTTTTGTATTTATTTAACAGTTTATTTACTGACCTTCTACTCTGTGCCCAGCACTGTGGGGGATATGGAAATTTAGAAATGAAAAACAAACATAGTTTAGTTTTAGTAGGGGAGGAAAAAAACAAAAGAATTTTATTAACTACTATAAGGATATAAGTAAAGGGTTTTGGTGATGAATTTAGAGAGACATTGTATTAGTTTCTGGGCCTGCCATAGTAAAGCACCACAGAAGATATAGCTCATACAGCAGAAATTTGTTTTCTCGTAGTTCTGGAGGCCAGACGTCTAACTTCAAGATGTTGGCCAGGCTGGTTCCCTTTGAGGATCCTGAAGGAAGGATGCTTCTTAGGCCTCTCCCCTTGGGGAACAGATGGCTCTTGTTACCTTGTGTCTTCCTATGGTCTTCCCCGTACATGTCTGTGTTCACATTTCCTCTCCTTATAAGGACACCAGTCATAGAGGATTAGAATGGTACCCTAATAACCTCATTTTAATTTGATTACCTCTCTGAAGACCCTATCTACAAATGTAGTCACATTCTGAGATACTGGGATTAGGATTGAAACACGAATTTTTAGGATATAATTTAGTTTATAACAGGCACATAATTCATGTTAAGGAATAAGGGAGAGAAAAATCAGGGAACGCTTTGGTGGCGGGAACACGTGGTAGGTTTAAAAGGCATGTAAAAGTTTGTTAGAGAAGGAAGAGGGGGATGAATAATAAGGGCAAATGCATAAGGATAGTGGAGAATTATTCTGTAAGTCCTACAGGTGGTTAAGATTTCTATAATAATTAAGAAATGTGGCTGGATGAGGTGGCTCACACCATAATTCCAGAATTTGGGAGGTGGAAGTAGGAGGATTATGAGTTTGAGACCAGCTTGTGCTACGTAGCTAGTTCAAGGTCAGCCTGAGCTACATAGTGAACTCCTGTCTCAAAAATCCAGGGGCTGAGGGTATAGCTCAGTGATGTAGCACTTGCCCAGCATGCACAAGATCCTAGATTTGATCCTCAGCCACTCCCCACCACAAAGTATGCATTTTTTTACTGGAGGCAATGGAGAGTCTGAACGGTAGTTGTTGTTATTTTTGTTGTTGTTGCTTTATTTATTTTTGAGATGAGGTTGTACTATGGTACCCAAGCCAGTCTCAAGCGCCTGGCATCAAGGGATCCTCTTGCCTCAGTCCTCAGGCTCCCTAGTAGCTGTGACTATGGTATTGCATCACCATAACTGTGTATCTGAAAGATTTTTATTAGTCATTCTACTTATTTTAAAGTAATTTTGATTTTTAATATATTATGAACATTTTTCTACTTACTGAAGAATTTTTTCCTAAAGAATCAAACACAATTTTTTTTTAGAGAAATAAATAGGAGTAAATAAAAGAGTTTTGTCCTAAACTTTCCCAGTAAGGATGTTCTGAACAGGTTCCATGTTACTGACTGCCAGTCACGTCAGTTGCCTTCCAGATGTACAATGTGATTGAAGAGTCAGGTTTGCAAATAACAGTCTTTTCTTCTTTGTGCTTTAGGACAATTCTCAGAACACATTAAGTGCCCGGCCCAATTAAAATTATCTTCTAAAAATAACTTCTATCAAGAGAATCATTCATTTTAAATATATTTAAAAAAAACCTCATCCATCTTCTCCAGTATTCTGGAGGGAAAAACTGGTCCAACTAGATGCAGCAACAATTATGTTTCCTGTATTGGCTTTTCTGTGTTAATGACCAGAGAAAGTCTTTTCTTGTTTTCATCTTGCTTCCAACATGATGGCATTAATATCCTGTTCTCCCTCTGAATCTTGACCTGTCGTCTAACGTTGATCTTTTACACTCGAAAAATGAATATTGCGAATCTGCGTAGCATCCTTCCTTCAAACACAGCCGAGGGGATTTTCCTTCCGAGAACACTCACTCCAACTGCAGTAGATGGATGTCCAGGGCTTCCTTTACTCTCAAGCATGCTCTGGTCACTAGCTTGTCGTCCTAATAACAGGGTAATGATTACATCTCCCACTGCTGCAGCCACAATCCTTTCTGCCTCAACGGTTACCCTTCACTGAAGAATTTTAACCAAATAAGAAAACACATACCACTAATTATGAAGAAACATCTAGTTTTTTAAATTTTAAGTAGATATTGTTTAAAATTGGTTTTTCTATTCACAAGTTAGCTTTCTTGAATACAGAAATATAAGCTAAGTCATTTACTGAATAAAATTTCTGGGCTATTGATGGATGAATGAAAGAAATGAAAGATAGCTAAAACTGACTATTGATGTATTGGTTTTTTAAGTACTTCTTAGCTTTAAAAAGTGCCACCTACCCAGTATTACTAGAATAATTATATGCTTTGTCAAATAATACCACCCCCCACCCTTTTGGTGGTTCTGGGAATCTAACCCAGGCCAGTATACATCCAAACAAGCACTCCTGAGTATGATCTGTCAATATTAGTATTTCTAACATATAGGAATACCTTTGTCATAAGTAGTTAATTAACATAATTATATGATGAATGGATGTTGGTTATTTGAAAACTCTTAGAATATGCTAATATACTTCACTAAATTCTGGATTAGGTTATTAAACTTGAAAGTAAACAATACTTAAAATTTCATGTTGGAAAATAAACACATTACTGAAATTTGATTTTCCTTTTATGGTATATCCTGTATATCCTGTGCTTCAGTAGACAATGAGGGGTTTTACATTAGATAAGTAATGTTATTTATGTAACATAGCTAAATCTATTTTAATATTCAGAAATCTTAAGAGAAATTCATTTTCATTGGCTGGCCTAATATTTATATGTTGTTCAAGAGGAAAAATTAAAATAGTGCTTTGAGACATGAAATATTTTTGGCCTTTTAGTGCTTGAATAAGGTGTGATTCTTCTTAAACTGTATTTAATTTTATTACATTAAAAATATTAGTGCATAGTTACACAAAAACTCAAACTAAAGTTCTTATAATATACTGTTAAATTCACTTTGGAGATGATCTTTGTATTATATAGAAAAATGATAC
>VMDO01032262.1:0-19188 GCA_007922755.1 Pedetes capensis | reverse complement strand
GTTTCTAGAGTTCATGGGGAAAAAGGAATAACCAAGAGAAGACAGGAAATTTTTTCAAAAGAAGATAAAAAAGGAGTTAGATTTACAAAATATTAAAATTTATTACAAAGCTATTACAAGTAACACTTCAACAGAATAAATCTGGAAACTTGATAATTACACAGAAATTTAGTACATGATAAAAGTGACATATCAAAGCAGTGTAGAAATACTGGATTATTCAATAAGTTATATTGTGACTACTGGTGAGCAGATGGTGGTTTCATACTCCTCACTTATTACAAATAGACTCAAGGTTTACATGTCAAAAATGGAACCATAAGATAGTAGAAGGAAGCATACAGCACCCTTTTATAATTACAGAATGGCTTAAGTTCAAAACTTAGAGCCATAAAAGAAATGACTGATGTCAATGACTACAAATTAAATATTTCTGCAGTCACTACAAGTAAGGTCAAAAGACAAACAATAAACTGGAAAAAATGATTGCGTCTCAAATGACATATATAAAGGGCTTTTACATATCAAAATAAAATACCATCACCCTAAAGGAAAAATAGGTGGAGGAACTTCACAAAGAGAAAAACACAAATTGCTCTTAAACATATGAAAAATGTCCAATCTCAATCATCATAAGAGAAATAAATAAAATGATACTGAGAAACTCTCTTCACTTAGATTCACAAGCTCCAAAAATTTGACAATCCAGTCATTGGCAAAGATGTGGGGAAACAGGTTTTCTGAAGCATTGCTGGTTGGAACTATATATTGATGTGACACCTGGGAGGGGCAAATGACAATGTCACAATTATAAATGCACCTAGAAATTCCACTTCTAGAAATTTATCATACAGATACTCTTACATGTGCACCAAATGTCATAAGTGGCATTGTTTTTAACAGTAAAAGTTCAGAAACAACCTGGATATCCCTCACTAAGGAACAGGTTTAAAAATTATGCTACACACATACCATAGAAGAGTACCCAGCCATCAAAATGAATGAGGTAGCTGTGTGGATACTAATATGGAGTGATCTCCAAGTCATATTGTTAAGAAAAAAGTAAGATATAGAACATATATTTAATACATTGCTATTTGTGGAAATGTATTTGCTTACATATAAAAAAAATCTGTGCATAAGAAACTGATGTAACTTGCTGCTTCTGGGAAGGTAAACTAGGTGACTGGGTGGAAGGGAGAGTCACTGTGTTTCTTTTGATACCTTTTGAATTTTGAATCCTCAAAATATTACCTATCCAAAACAAGACAAAACTTAGTAAAATAAAATATACCTCAATCTGATTATTCCTCTCCATCTCCACTGCCACTTCTGTTTTCCTACTGACTAAGTAACATAATGGCTTCTCACACAAAGAATTTCCCCTATTTTCCCAAGTATTTTCCTATCATACCATTGTGTTCTCCCCATTGCTACGCCAAGGATAAGTATCAAGAAAGTAGTGAGCAACTTGGAGACATCATTTTGTTTCGTTCATTCATTACTGGTCACCAGTTTCTCAGTCCCAAGATCTTAGGAAATTCTTGATAAACCAGTGCTTGGGCCAGTGCCTAGCACAATGTTTATCAAATGATTGAAAATTTACGAAGAATGAGATTGTCTCACGTTGACATTTTTCGCAATAAGATGTATCAGGATAGACATTGCCTTCGTTTTCTAGATGAGAAAATTACGGCTGAGGCCACACAGCTGGATAAATGGCAAAAGAGATTTCTGCTCCCAATCCAGGGATCTTTCCTCTACACCTGTGGTTCTACACACATAAGAACCATTGGACTTGCTCTGTGGCCTCTCTCGCCTCAAGATACCCTGGGTAAATTCCAAGTATATCACCCACAAATTCAGGGGTTCTTAACGGGTATCTGTGTATTGGTTTTAGTACATCTGTTGACCTCTTTACATTGCATGGAGAATTTTACATGTAGGGTCATTTCTATAAGGGAAGCCTGTACAGTTTTCATTAGTTTCTCAAAGGGATCTGTGGACATACTCCCACCACATTAGTTCATATGTCCAAAATTCATCCATTGTGGCTTCAGAAGGTGTTTATCCTGGAAGATAGTAGAATTGCCAAGAAATCTAAAGCATTGGCTTTGGAATCACTAGTATAAGCCATCATGGAAATATGTTGGTATCAGCGGAAATACAGAATCTGAACATAGCACCTGCCCCACCACCTCAACACACCTCTACTTTTATTCCCAGATGTCCCTCAGAAAGCCTTGGAAACATGTATCTTTGTGTATTGCCCTCTGAAGCCACTAAACACAAAAAGAATCTGTAAAGCATTTTGTATCTTTGTTCCACATAGTAACTTTGTCTACTAGACAATTCACTGCGGGCCCTGCATACCTACCTTCAAAATCCTGTTCTAAGATTTGAGTCTTGGAATTTACTTTTCCAGGACAATTTCCTTATCTATTTCAAGGCTTTTGTGAAGTGCAAATTAGCAATTGCTTGATTAGATTGTGAATACAAAGAGGATGGAGAAGATAGTCTCTACCCTTGAAAAGAGATCTGCAAGACAACAGTTTACCATCTTTAACACACTCTCTCTCCCTTTCTCCCTCTCCTTCTCCCTCTCCTTTCTTTCTCTCTTCTGTCCCCCAAACACATACATATTTCTTGACAAAAGCACCCTCGGGATGAAACTCCACGTGCTGTGCTGTTCTGGAAAGAAGAATCTTTAGACAGAAATAGGCCCAGCTAGAGCACTTATTTTCTGTGTAGCTTTGGGCAAATCATATGTCTGTCTGAGGCCCAGTTTTCTCACCCATAAAGCAGGATTGATAGCCTACTTTCAGGGTAGTGCCAGGCCCTTAAGCATTCAGTAATGGTGGTTATTATCATAACTGGGTGCTGTTTCCAGCTCAGGCCCTCAGCCAGGTTCTCTTCTGTGGAGCGGTCTGGAATGATATCTGCAAAAAGAGTAAAGAAACAGACCTAGAAACATGGAAATAGAATCATACACTGTGTACTCTTTTCCATAAGGCTTCTTTCATTTAGCGTATTATTTTGAAATTCATCTATGTCTTAGGTGTGTAGGTAGTGAGTGTATTCCTTTTGTATGAATAGATCACAGTTTTTTCAGCCATTCTGTGGATGGACATCTTGGCTGCTTCCAGTTCTTGGCTATTATAAATGTAGCTGCTGAGAATATTCTAGTATGAGTCTTTGTAGGGACATGTGCTTTCATTGATCTTGAACAAATACCTAGGAATAAAAATGCTAGGTCATAGGAAAGGTGCATGTTTAAGGACCTGGCAAATTTTTTCTAAAGTATGTGCACCATTTCCTGCTCCTGTCTCAATGATATATGTAAGTTCCAGTTGCTCCATTGTCTCAACAACCAGAAGTACATTGTTCTAATTCATTTATCCCATGGAAGTATTTGCTAAAGTGAAACTCCTCTTTGCCTTTCTCATGTCAACTTCCTCATTAGATTTTGTTAGGCCCTCACATAGCTCTCTGTGAACTCTTCTTCAGTCTCTTGTGGGGTTTGAAGACAGGTAACCTCCACCCAGAGAGGAACTAACCTGAATTAATATAGATTTGTTAAAAATAAAGAGAAGATACATGGAAACATTTGTCAAATCAGTCTCCCACCCATCATAAGGGGCTGAAGGTGTAGCATAGTGGTCTGATCCACAGCAGCACCACAGACACACACACACACACACACACACACACACACACACACACACACACAATCATCGAGTTACCATGGATAAATATTTGAGTGCTATTTGTTCACAAAGCTCAAGGGAGACTAGGTCTCTACATACTGCACCTTATCTGCTATCTAAATCCCATTCCAATAAGCCCTTTTCAGATTTATTAAATCTAATGCAAGGAGCCAGTTGCTGTGGGGCACGTCTGTAATCCCAACTAGTTGGGAGGCTGAGGCAGGAGAATCATGAGTTCAAGGCCAAAGACAGCCTGCACAATTTAGTGAGAACATGTCTCTAAATAAAAAATAAAAAAGGACCTGAGGTTGTGGCTCAGTGGTGGAGCACCTTGGGTTCAACGTCCAGTGACACCCCCCCAAAAAATCTAATGCAACAGAGAAGTAGAAATTTCTTTTATCAACAAGCTTACCTTTGGACAGACTCTCTATGCTTCACAGAATTCACCCAATCCAGTTGATCTCAAACTCTTGTGTAAGAAGCAGTTACAGTTGTCAGACTGGTGGGACTCAGAGACTCTATAGGTCCAAGCCTAGTGATTTCCATTTTTAATAAGCATCTAATTGATTCTCATGTGATTTTCTGAATATATTAGAATACAGTTTGGAAAAAATGATTTAATCTAACCACCAGTGAAAAAGCAACTAATGAAAGGACAGTGAAGAATCATAACAAAATGAGAAAAATTTCCTTTATTTTATAACATTTGGAATCTCCAAGGCCTAGCGATCTTGCAGGGGAATGAGGAAAACTTTGTGGTGCATTTAAAAATCTATTTGCAACATCTCTCCCATTGTACAGGTTCTTATTCTCAACTTGTTAAAATTTGCTATTTTCTGAATATCTTTGTTGTTGTTCTTGGTAGGGGCTGTTCATATGGGTCCAACTAGTATCTACAATAGAATGAAACACACCCCAACAGTGTGCCAGGCACACAATCTTTTTTATGTTTAAGCCCATTGTTGCAGACACTGTGTAAATCCATCTAGTTGAGGGTCTTCCTTCTTTTCATTGACCTGCCAGTCTCCCAAACATAATGTCCTTCTCCAGGGATTGATCCCTCCTGACAACATGTCCAAAATGCATTAGGTGCAGCCTAGCCATCCTTGCTTCCAAAGAGCACTCTGGTTGCACTACTAGGACAGATCTGTTGGTTCTTTTTGCAGTTGATGGTATGTTCAGTATTCATCACCAGCACCATAATTCAAAAGCATCTGTTCTTCTCCTGCCTCCCTTAGGCAACCTCCAGCTTTCACAAGCATATGATGCAACTGAAAATACCATGGCATGAGTCAGGCGCACCTTTATCTTCAATGTGAGATCATTACTTTTCAACACTTTAAGAGAGGTCTTTGCAACAGCTTTTCCCAATACAAGGCTACTTTTGATTTTTTAATGGCTGCTTCCATGGGTGTTGATTGTAGAACCAAGTAAAGCCAAACCTTGGACAACCTTATCTTTTCCCCATTTATCCTAAAGTTTCTTACTGACCCAGTTGTAAGGATTTTTGTTTTCTTGCTGTTGAAGCACAATCTATACTGAGGCTATGTTCTTGACTTCATCAATAAATGTTTCAAATCCTCTTCACTTCAGCAAGCAGAGTTGTGTCATCTGCATAACACAGGTTGTTAATGAGTCTTCCCCCAGTCCTGATGCCATGTTCTTCTCCATAAAGTCCACCTTACCAGATTATTTGCTCAGTATAGAGATTGAAAAGGTACAGTGAAAGGATACAGCCCCAACACACACCTTTCTTGATTTTAAACCATGCAATGTTTACTTGTTCTGTTCAAACAACTACCTCCTGGCCCATGTACAGATTTCTCATGAATAAAATTAAGTGCTCTAGTATTCCTGTTCTTTGCAATGTTATCAATAATTTGTTGTGATTCACACAACTGCCTTTGCATAGTCAATAAAACATAGATAGACATCTTTCTGGTATTCCCTACTTTCTGCTAATATCCATCTGACATGAGCAATGATGTCCCTGGTTCCACATTCTCTTCTGAATCTGGCTTGAATTTCCAGTGGTCCCTGTCAATATACTTCTCCAGTCTGTTATTTAGCAAAATTTTACTTTATGAGCTATTAATGATATTTCTCATTAGTTTCCATGATTGTTTGAACCCCCTTTCTTGGGAATAGGCACAAATATGGATCTATTCCAGCCATTTGACCAGGTAGCTGTTTTCCAAATCTCTTGGCATAAATAAGTGAGCACCTCTAGTGCTGCATCTCTTTGTTGAAACATCTCAATTGGTATTTCCTCAATTCCTGGAGCCTTGTGTTTTGCCAGTTCCTTCAAGGGAGCTGCTGGTTCTTCCTTTATTACCACTGGTTCCTGATGATATGCAACATCTTGAAATGTTTGATCATCCACCAATTCTTTTTTGTTATAATGAATCTGTGTATTCCTTCCATCTTTTTTTGAAGTTTTTCTGCATCATTTAATATTTTTCCTATAAAATCCTTCACTCTTACCACTTGTGTTGTTATTGTTAGGTGCTGTCGAGTCGAGTCTGACTCATAGCGACCCTACATACAGCAGATCGAAACACTTGCCAATTCTGTGCCAGGCACACGATCTTATTTATGTTTAAGCCCATTGTTGGAGAAAATGTGTCAATCCACCTGGTGGAGGGTTTTCCTCTTTTGCGTTGACCTGCCACTCTCCCAAACATGATGTCCTTCTCCAGGGATTGATCTCTCCTGACTACATGTCCGAAATATGTAAGACGCAGTCTGGCCATTCTTGCTTCCAAGGAGCACTCTGGTTACACTTCTTCTAGGACAGATTTGTTGGTTCTTTTGGCAGTCCGTGGTATATTCAATAGACATTTCCAGCACCATAATTCAAAAAGCATCAATTCTTTTTCTGTCTCCCTTGTTCAGTGTCCAACTTTCACAACCATATGATGCGACTGAGAATACCATGTCACGAGTCAGATGCACCTTCATCTTCAATGTGACATCTTTGCTTTTCAATACTCTAAAGAGATCTTTTGCCACACACAGGTTGTTAATGAGTCTTCCTCCAATCTTGATGCCGCATTCTTCCTCATTAAGTCCAGCTTCTCGGATTATTTGCTCAGCATATTAATTGAAGAGATAGGGTGAAAGTATACAGCCCCGACGCACACCTTTCTCAACTTTAAACCACTCAGTGTTTCCTTGTTCTGTTTGAACAACTATCTCCTGGTTCATGTACAGATTTCTCATGAGCACAATTAGGTGTTCTGGTATTCCCATTTTCCGAAGTGTTATCCATAATTTGTTGTGATCCACACAATCAAATGCTTTTGCATAGTCAATAAAACATAGATAGACATCTTTTTGATATTCTCTGCTTTCAGCTAATATCCACCTGACATCAGCAATGATGTCCCTTGTTCCCCACCCTCTTCTGAATCCCGCTTGATTTTCCGGTAATTCCCTGTCTATATATACTGCTGCAGTTGCTTCTGAATGATCTTTAGTAGAATTTTATTTGTATGCAATATTAATGATATTGTCCGATAGTTTGCACATTCAGTTGGATCCCCTTTTTTGGGAACAGGCACAAATATGGATCTCTTCCAGTCAGTTGGCCAAGTAGCAGTTTTCCAAACCTGTTGGCACAAACATGTTAACACCTCCAGTGCTACATCTGTTTGTTGAAACATCTCTATTGGTATCCCATCAATTCCTGTAGCCTTGTGTTTCGCCAGTTCTTTCAAGGCAGCTTCCACTTCGTCCTTCAACACCATTGGCTCCTCTTCATGTGCAACCTCTTGGAATGGCTGGTCATCTACCAATGCTTTCTTATATAATGACTGTGTATTCTTCCCGTCTTCTTTTGATGTTTCCTGCATCATTTAATATTTTCCCTGTAGAATCTTTCACTACTGCCACTCGTGGCTTGAATTTTTTCTTCACTTCCTTAAGCTTGAGAAACACAGAGTGTGTTCTTCCCTTTTGGTTTTCTGCCTCCAGCTCCTTGCATGTGTCATTATAATATTTGTTTTTGTCTTCTTGAGCTGCCTCCTGAAATCTGTTTAGTTCCTTAACTTCATCATGTCTTTTACTTTAGCTGCTCGATGTTCAAGGGCAAGTTCTACTGTCTCTTTTGACATGTAATTTGGTCTTTTCTTTTCCTCTTGTCTTTTTAAGAACTTTTTGCTTCCTTCTTGAATGATATCTCTTATGTCCTGCCACAACTCTCTGGTCGCCTATCATTTGTGTCTAATGCATTAAACCTATTTTTGAGGTGGTCTCTGAACTCAGGTGGGATATACTCAAGGTCATACCGTGGCTCTCGTATACTTGTTCTAATTTTCTTCAGCTTCAGTTTGAACTTACATATGAGAAGTTGATGGTCTGATCCACAGTCAGCACCTGGTCTTGTTTTGACATTTTGTACAGAGCTTTTCCATCATCTCTTTCCACATATGTAGTCAATTTGATTCCTGTATGTGCCATCAGGTGAAGTCCATGTGTATAGTCTCTGTTTATGATGTTGAAAAAATGTATTTGCAATGAAAAGGTCATTGGTCTGACAAAATTCTATCATGCGATCTCCAGCTTCATTTCTGTCACCAAGACCATATTTTCCAACTACTGAGCCTTCTTCTTTGTTTCCAACCTTTGTGTTCCAGTCACCAGTGATTATCAGTATGTCTTGATTGCATGTTTGATCTATTTCAGATTGCAGAAGCTGATAGAAGTCTTCCCTTTATTTGTGGCCTTAGTGGTGGGTGCATAAATTTGAATAATAGTCATATTAACTGGCCTTCCTTGTAGGCATATGGATATTATTCTATCACTGACAACATTGTGTTTCAGGACAGATCTTGAAATGTCTTTTTTGATGATGAATGCAACCCCATTTCTCTTTAGTTTATCATTCCCAGCATAGTAGACCATATGATTGTCTGACTCAAATGGCCTATGCCAGTCCATTTGAGCTCACTGATGCCTAGAATGTCAATGTTTATGCGCTCCATTTCTCTTTTAATGATTTCTAATTTTCCTAGATTCATACTACATACATTCCATGTTCCAATTATTAATGGATGTTTACAGTTGTTTCTCCTCATTTTGAGTCATGCCACATCAGCAAATGGGGGTCCCTGGGGCTTTAGTCCATTTCCATCATCACAGTAGACTTTACTTTGAGGAGGCAACTCTTCCCCAGTAGTCTTTTGAGTGCCCTCCAACCTGGGGGGCTCATTTTCTGGCACTGTATCTGACAGTGTTTCTTTGCTATTCGTAGGGTTTTCATTGGCTAGTTGTTTTGGGAGTGGTTTGCCAGGTCCTACTCCCTAGTCTGTCTTATTCTGGAAGCTCAGCTGAAAACCTGTCCACCATGGGTAACCTTGCTCATATCTGAGGTACCAGTGGCATAGCTCTCAGCCTCATTGCAACACACAATCCGCCACAGTGCGGCAAACTGACAGACGTGTGGGGGACTATTACCACTAGAGGCTTGAATTTTCTTCAGTTCTTCAAGCTTGAGAAAAACAGAGCATTTTCTTCCCTTTTGGTTTTCTATCCACAGCTTTTTGCACATATCATTATAACATTTGATTTTGTCTTCTTGGGTTGCCCTTTGAAATCTTCTATTCAGCTCTTTAATATCATCATGTCTTCCTTTTACTTTAGCTGCTCAATGTTCAAGGACATGTTCCAGAGTCTATTCTTTTCCTGTCTTTTAAATAACCTTTTGCTTTCCTCATGAATAATGTCCTTGATGTCATTCCACAACTCATCTGGTTTTCGATCATTATTGTCTAATGTATCACATCTGTTGTTGAGGTCTCTGAACTCAGGTGGAATATAGTCAAGGTTATACCGACTCTTGTACACTTGTTCTGGTTTCCTTCAGTTTCAGTTTGAACCTGCATATGAGCAGTTGATAGTCTGACTACAGTCAACACCTGGTCTTTGTCTGACTTTTGATATTGAAGTTTTACATCATGTCTTTCCACAGAGGTAGTCAGTTTGATTCCTGTATGTTCCCTCTGGTGAATTCCATGTGTATAGTTGCCGTTTATGTTGGTGAAAAAAATGTATTTGCAATGAAAGGTTATTGGTGTAATAAAATTCTATCATTTGACCTCTAGCATTGTTTCTGTCACTAAGGCCATATTTTCCAACTACTGAGCCTTCTTCTTTGTTTCCAATTTTTGCGTTCCAGTCACTAATAATTATCAATACATCCTGATTGCTTGTTCAATCAACTTCAGACTGCAGAAGCTGGCAAAAATCTTCCCTTTCTTCATTTGTGGCCTTAGTGATGGGTGTGTAAATTTGAATACTAGACATATTAAATAGCCTTTATGGTATGTAAATGGATATCGTTCTATCACTGACAGCATTGTACTTCAGGACAGATCCTGAGATGTCTTTAATGATGAATGCAACCCCATTTCTCTTTAAGTTGTCATTCCTGACATGGTAGACCATATGATTATCTGATTCAAAATGGCCCATACCAGTCAATTTTAACTCACTGATGGCTAGAATGTCTATGTTTAAGTGTGCTTCATTTCCTTTTTGATAATTTCTTATTTTCCTAGATTCATACTGTGTACATTACATGTCCCAATTATTAATGAATGTTTACAATTGTTCCTTCTCATTTTGAATTGTGCAACATCAGAAAATGGAGGTCCCTGTAGCTTTACTCCATTCCTGTCATTAAAGTTGACTCTACTTGGAGGAGGCAACTCTTCCCCAGTTGTCTTTTGAGTGCCTTCCAACCTGGTAGGCTCACTTTCCAACATCATATCTGACAGTGTTTCTCTGCTATTCATAGGGTTTTCAATGGCTAATTGTGTCTGGAGTGGATTGCCACGTCCTTCTCCCTAGTCTTTCTTAGTCTGGAAGCTTAGTTGAAACATGTCCACCATGGGTTACCCTTGTTGGTATCTGTAATATTCGTGTTGTAGCTTTCAGTATCACAGCAACACACAAGCCCCCACACTATGGCAAACTATCACTTAAGTGAAGGCTGAATATCATACAAGGATTAATTTCCAAGAGGTAGCTATATATCTTCCAGAAATAGAGTCTGTTACTCAGTGCACAATGGGAGAGAAAGGAATGGGGCCACAACAGAAGATTTTGGAATCTGGTTTTGCCTCAAGACCATTTACCTAGCATAAGGCTCTGCTTTGCCACGCTCTTCATCTCAACACTGAATTACACTTTAAACTCTAGGAAGCCCAATGATTTTAAGTGTGACATAGGGCAAAGATAAATCAGATATCTTTTTCTTAACACACACTCTGATCTACTGAAAGCTTCCCTCTGTAATGAGGTTTCAGCTAAGCAACATGGCAAGGGATGGCTCTGCATGTGCCATCCTCATTTGCCCAAGGCATATTCAACTTAATGCTTCAGAGTATTAAAAATTATGATTGTTTACAAATTCATAAATAATTCCTAAATGGATAAAAAAAACTTTTTATTCTCTGAGTAGCATTTCCGTAGGAAGAATTGAAACATCACTACTTTTTATCATGATTCAGCCATCATTTTGGATTTAAAACATTTATCAGAAAGAATTGCATAAATAACAGCATGTATATGTGATATGCTATTATTTCCTTGTGGAAATTTGAAAGATTCATTCTTGATTGTACCAATGGCTGATAGTCCCCGGGTGATGTACCCAGTGATATTTGCAGTCACACACAGCTGCTCTATTGTTGTTCACAATGAAGTTGGCTCCATTTGCTTGTTTTATTCCACTGCAGAGCAAAGAATAGGTTATGTGATTATGCAGGTATCCCTCAAATGAAAGAATTCATCCATTCCAACAAAGTGTGCTGTAAAGTAAGTTTAGATTAAATGGATCTGACTTACCCATTGATGTCTATTATAAAATCAGAAATTCTTACCGCAGGGGTGGTAAAAATTGTTCCTTGGATATAATACATTTATACTTAATAATGCAGCAGTGCCTGTAATGAAACATACTCAAATGGAAAACAATAACTCTGATAAAATATTAACAATAATGCATTTTTACTGACTACAAATCACATTATTTTAAAACCACTGTAAGTAGAACTATAAAATAGTGCCAAATTCTAGAAGCCTGATTGTCTGCTTCACATGTGGTTCCCAAGAGGCAATCAACTGTTAAACTTCCACAGCTTACTGGTCTTAAACTGCAAAATACTTCTAATTTTATGTTCACAGTAATCAGTTTACCTTTTATGCTCCATTTTGGGATGGGATTTTGCGCCTTTGAAAATTCCATCTTGAGGCTGGAAAAAAGGGGTAACCTAGATGCATTCATTCGTTCATCTGAATATCTGCTATGTGTCAGGCACTCTGCTAGTTGCTGAGTTTAGGAAAATGAAATGCAAATTTTCTACTTTCAGTAAGAACAACAGGAAAGCAGACAACTACCCTACAGTGTGCTCAAAGCTAAGCACAAGATGTTAGTATAGTCAGCAGGAAGTACTCTGAAAAATGATGTCAAATTTGAACATTTAATAAAAAACCTCAAAATAGTTGTCCTATGGCTGAAGCTAGCCTAAAAGTGAGTTTTATTTTGCCTAATTAGAATTTTTAAAAATAAAGAACTAAAGTGTGTAAACTGGAAGATTTCAGATACATTTTTAAAAATCAATTTTCTGGCTTTTTTTTTTTGGAAAAGCAAATGATTTAACAACATTAACTATTCTTATGTGGCAGCATTTGGTAGAGTTGAATACTGGTTGTCCCTTTGAAGAAGGGTTTAAAGTTTACTAGCTCACAGCAATCTCTGCTACTACTTTTTGCTGCCTCAATGTTGAGAAGAATCACCATTAATCATCACATTTGAATTGTTGTATTTCTTACAGTAGAGCACTAATTCTTTGAACCTGTATCTGTCTCTGTGTAAAGTAGAAAGATGAAAGGCAGACAAAAATGTTCACCTGTTTCAAGAAAATGGGAGTGAGCATATTACTTCTAATAAAGGATACTATTTAGGAAGAAAGGGAATAAAGGGGCCCTCTGCAGCCACCTGCTTCCCAGGCACCTTTTGAGACATGATTATTAATGTGAGCGTCCTCTGAGACAAATGGCTTCATCTGGTGGCAAATACATCCCTAGTAGATAATATCCTTGCAAATGGCGTGATTCTTAGTAAATATGAATGAAACATATGCCTCCATGTCTGGGTTAGGAAGGATGGACTTCCTTTGAGGGAAGATCCTTCCTGCAATAAAGAGGAAAACCGGTTTTACAACCTAGAAAAAAGCCAGCCTAGCTAAAAGGTGGAAGAAATATGATACACCTGAAGAGAAGATAAAAAAGAGAAGGAATATCCATCCCTTCAATGAGATATATACTTTAAAATCCCAAAGGCAGAAGTTTGCATTTGTCCTCAGTTGTCTGGTTTTCTGTAGATGTTGGCAGATGTATACAGTTGTTCATAGATGTGCAGAGATGCCCACAGCCTCATTGCTGGACCTACATATTTCCTGACCTCTAACTCAGAAGTGTAAATAAAGCTGTTAGCAGAGCTTCACTGCTGGGCCTGCCTGCTTTCTTATTTCTATCTCAGAAAACATAACTTTTTATCTCCCTTTGTCTTCTCATTTCTCCCCATGCTGACCTAATCACAAGACTTCTTGCCCTGTCATTCAGGGCACTCTCCCCTTCTCTAACACTAAAGAAACTATCCTTGAAATTTCCTTTCTGGGTTCATTTTTAAATTCTTTTATCAATGTGACCACAAAGTGAGGTTTTGCTGCCATTTTTCTAGTAATACCCAGATCCATCCCCAATAATACTTCTGACTTCACCCTGAAACACTTGTTCTAAGGACCAGTAGGAATTAGTCAAATGGAGAGTAAGAGGAGGTAGGAAGAGCATAGGGAACAGCATGTACAAAATGATGACTGTGTGGCCAATGCATGAGAATGCAGGTATTTCAGCATGACTAGGAAGTGAGAATGTCTATGATGAAAAAGCAGAAGATGAGCCAGAAAGAAGTCTAAGCCAGTCCTCTTCCAGCACAAAACTCGGTACCTAACAGCCTCAAGGATGTGATTCCATACTAGTCCAAGCCTACTTCATTCCAGACAGTGAACAACATCAAGGCAAGCCCATATAACCTACTTGATTTGGGTTGCAAATAGGATTTCCAGGTAACATACAGGATGTCCTGCTAAATTTGAATTTCAAACCAACAGTGAAAAAACTTGGCAGTGCTGAGGATGGAATCTAGGGCCCCATGCATGCTAGGTATACACTCCACTGCTGAGCTACATCTCCAGCCTACTGACAATGAATAATTTTTTAGCATATATTTGAGGCATATTTATCCTTTTAAAAAGTATTCATTGTTTACTTGAAATTCAAATTTAACAGGGTGTCCTACATTTGCTTGCTAAATCTGGTGACATTTCATAGCCAGGTCTTACCAGTGCAGCTATTTCTATTATTTTCTAATTTATTTCTGTTTTCCATATTAAAACACTGATCAAATTATTACTTTAAAATAAATATTTTTTAAAAGACATGCCAAAATAGACTTCAGCATGCTAGTGAAAAATTAATCAATTCACCTTGTATTGATCTGCTTCTACTACGTGTTACCTTAGCCTTCTTTAAGTATCTTAACCTTTATCCATCTTGCATGTGACACTATGACATGGGGAAATTACTGACAAGATCACTGAGCTATTGGTGACCTACATGGAAAAGAAAGAAGTAGACACACAAAAAAGACTGAAACAAAAGAGCAGTTTTTTGAGCTAATTTCACACAGAACAGAGGGATCTCCAGCTTCTAAAGACTTAGAGGTCTTAACAAGAAATGATACCAGTAATTACCTGATGAATTTGAAGATCCTAGTCAAACATATATATATCATCTACCCAAGATGTGATTTAGTAGCTGGGCTTGGTGGTGCACTGTCATCCCAGTATTCTGGAGGCTGAGACAGGAGGAGCACAAGTTCCAGGCCAGCCTGGGTTACATAGCAAGACCCTGTCCCTTGTGGGGTGCACTCCTCACCGTCTGGCCTGGATGTTCAGATAGGAGGCACAGCCCCACACACATAACTAAACACAACTTACTTGGGACCCTCAGTTGAGGGGCAGGGACTCCTGCAGCCCTCGGGAACACTGTGAGAAGGGAGAAAGGAAAAGCCTCGGGTGCTTCTGCCTTGGGGGGACCAAAAGCAGCTCTTTATTGTCTCTCTGCTCTGACAAGGGCCGAGAGGAACCCAAACAAGTGTTAGCAGCCTAAATGCTGCAGCTCTATTGCTGTCTCAGGGGCAACAGTGGCTCTTCTGCCTCCAGCGCTGGGACCAGAGACTGTCCTCAGCATCGGCCTCTTGGCACTGAGTTCAAGAGGCTTTCCTCATCTTCCTTGTAGTCTGTCTTTCCTTGAGAGCACCGTCTAGTCATCTGGTCTCGGTGGTCAAGAGGAAAGATGCTTCCGTGTTGCTGGTTGAATCCAGAGAGAGTCCTTTCCATGCCAATGGTCCATAGTAAAGAGAGTTCTATCTTGATCGGTGGTTTGGCCCATCTGCGATGGGGTGGCAGAGCATACTGGCAGCAAGCAACCCCCCAGCAGGAAGCTAGCAGCCAGCAACTCACAGCATCACCATCAGCAGCCTCACATGCAGAGCAAGCTTTGTTTATGTAGTCCTTGGGTAACTGCCTTAACTGCCTCAAGATGACAACAAGGTGGGGGCATGAGGGGCTAGGTGCAACCAATTTAGGAGTGACATTCAAATAGAGTGAAACTAGATGTCACTCCTTGGGCAATCAAGGGGAGATCCTTGATTACCAGTTGGGGGGCAAGATGAGGTTGGATAATTCTGTACGCCCCCTCACCATAAAAATGTGATTTAAATGAAAATGAGCTCAGTATTATATTCTGGAGTGATTTCCAGAATGTATTTTTAAGGAAAAAAGGTAAGGAGAGATGGGAAGGGAAGAATATTTAAATATAACAATATGCTTCTGTCTTCAAAAAGAAACAATGAGGCATACACCAAAAACTAATTTAACTATGGTAACCAAGACAGGGGCTTGGATTTAGCTCAGTTGGTAGAGCGCTGCTCTGCAGTCTCTGAGGTCCCAAGTTTGATTCTCAGCACCACAAAAATGGGAGAAGGACATGGCAATACACTCCTGAGGCAATCCCAAAACAATCAGCCATTGAAAACCCTATGAGGGTCACTATGAGTCGGATATGACTCAATGGCACCTAACAACAACAACAACAACAACAAACCAAGACAGGCATGGTGGTATAGGCCTGTAATCCCAGCAGTCATGAGGCTGAGCAGGAGGATCTTGATTTCCAAGCCAGCATGGGCTAAATAGCAAGACTCTGTCTAAATAAATAAATATTAAAAATAAAGAAACCTCGAGGAGAAAAAAGGGTAATGAAAGCTAGATCTTCACTTGGGAGACTGGGACAAGAGGATCACAAGTTCCAGGCCAGAGGCACCCTGTGCAATTTATCAAGACCCTATCCCAAAATAAAAAACAGATAAATAAATTTAAAAAGGGGGTTGGGGGTTTGGCTCAGTGATGGAACCCTTGCCTAGCATGTGTGAGGCCCTGAGGGTTCAACTAGCCAGGACTGAGAAAAAAAGAAAAAAAAGCTACATCATTCTGAATGGATAATGTTTCCTAGATTTGACTTTGATAACCAGCAAATACTTTACATAATTTTTAAAAAGTAAAGGAAAAAAAATTCCTGAAATTTAAAAAAAAGAAACACATCAACCAGATGCATCCTTACAGTAGCCAGAGAATTATTTTAAGTGTCTTTAAAACAGTATTTTGGAGGTGGGACTTCTGGAATGGCAGAGTAAGGATCTCCATAAATCTATATCTTCATAAAAGCAATGAAAACAGAAGCAACAATTATCAAAGTCAACTTTTTTCAGAACTCTGCAAATTAACCAAAAGCTTACAATAATCCAAAGAACACTCATTCAAAAAGAAAAACTGAACCTTGGTAAAAATAATGAATTTGTGGAGGTTTAACTTGTCATAGTCCCATAGTCCTCTTTCCAGTATCCATAAAACACTTTATCCAACAGCAAAATATACATTTTTCTCAAATACAGATGAAACATTCTGGAAAAGAGATCATATGTTAGGCCATAATGCAAGTCTCAGTATATTTAAAAGGAGTGAAATCATACAAAACATGTTTTCTAACCATAATGGAATGAGATTGTGTATCAATAGCTGCACAAAACCAGGAAATTTAAAACTATGTAGAAATAAAACAACATACTCTTAAATAACTAGACAGTCAAAGAAGAAAACAGAAGACTGATTAGAAAATATTTTGAGATAAATGAAAACAAAAGCACAGCATATCAAAAGTTATTGTTGTTGTTGTTGTTAGGTGCCATCGAGTCAGTATCCGACTCATAGCGACCCTCATAGGGTTTTCAATGGCTGACTGTTTCGGGATTGCCTTGGGAGTGGATTGCCAGGCCCTTCTCCCATTTTTGTGGTGCTGGGAATTGAACTCGGGACCTCAGAGACTGCAGCACAGCACTCTACCCACTGAGCTAAATCCCAGCCCCCAAAAGTTATTAGATGCAGCCAAAACAGTGCTTAGAAAGAAATTTATAACTGTAAACATCTACATCAGAAAAGAGAGTTCAGATCAATTATCTAAACTTCTACTATCAGTCAAAGAAAAAGGAAGAGTATACAAAACCAAAGTAAGCACAAGGATAGAAATAAGCAAGATTAGAGCAGAAATGTGTAAAATGGAGACTAGAAGACGCTAGAGAAAAATCAAGGCAACTAAAAATTGGTTGTTTGGTAAGATTAACAAAATTGGTAAACCAAGTGCCACCAGCAAGGAAACAGGGACCTCAGAACTATCATGGCAAGAAACTGGACCCTGCCAAAACCCAAATGAGCTTAGAAGGAGAATCTTTTCCAGTACTTCCAGATAAGATTCCAGCGCACCCAACATCTTGACTTCAGCTTTGTAAGATCCTAAGCAGAACCTGACTGGACTTCTGACCTCTAGAACTGTGAAATAACAAATGAGTGCTATTTTATGCTGCTATGTTTGTGGTGCTTTGAAGTGTAGCAATAGAAGTGTAATATTGTTGTAGTTAGGTGTCCTTCAGTCCAGTCCAACTCAGCAACCCTATGTACAACAGAAGGAAACACTCCCTGACACTGTATCACGCACATGATCTTTTATATGTTTAAGCCCATTATTGCAGACACTGTATCAATCCATTGAGGGTTTTCTTTTTTTGTTGTTGTTGACCCACTACTCTCCCAAATATGATGTCCTTCTCTGGGGATTGATCCCTCCTGACAACATGTCCAAAATACATAAGACACGGTCTAGCCATCCTTGTTTCCAAGGAGCACTCTGGTTGCACTTCTAGGACAGATCTGTTGGTTCTTTTGGCAGTCCATTGTATATTCAGTATTCATCTCCAGCACCATAATTCAAAAGCACCATTTCTTCTCCTGTCTCCCTTAGGCAACCTCCAGCTTTCACAAGCATATCATGCGACTGAAAATATCAGGGCATGAGTCAGGCGCACCTTCATCTTCAATGTAACATCTTTACTTTTCAGTACTTTAAAAAGGTCTTTTGCGATAGTTTTTCCCAATACAATGTGTCTTTTGGTGTTGATTGCAGAACTAAGTAAAACAAAATCTTGATAATATAAGAGAGAAAACAACAAAGCACATATCCTCCTTTTCCTGTAAAAACTATATATCAAGGTAACCAAATAATTGGTAGGAAAACATTCTTTATGAAATAATTCTAGGCAATAAATGCTAAAGAAATGCTAGGCAGGAGATTAGCATCTGCAACCCCAAATGAAATTATAGATCTAGACAATGGCCATCAATGACTGCTAAAGCTGTTATGTAAAAGGTTGACTCAAACTGACAGTACCTAAACCCACTAATTAATCTTAATATTATGTGTAGTGAGCTCCTCCAATATGATGCATTTGAACTGGGGTTTCAGAGTCAGAGGAGGAGTCAGAAATTTTCTGTAAACAGTAAAGAAGGGTAAGGAAGAATTGTTCAAACACTAGCACTCTCCTTGTGACTGGTCTAGTTAGAGTGATGAGGGCTTGAATGAGGTCCCTGGCAGTAGTAGGGAGGCAGAGATGGATGACAGAGTCATTAGAATGGTAAAACAAAAGTCAAATATGACTCTGGTCTTTCTGGTCTAAGTGACTAAAGTCATGGAGATATTATTACCAAAGTAAAAAAATTCTATAGATATAGCAGATTTGACAAGGATAATAATTAGTTCAGTGAAAAGAATAATAGTTATCAAATAATATTAAATTAACTGAAGAACATAGTGATGGTTTCAAATAATAAAAATGTCTTAACACTTTCTATGAAATAATCTTTCTTTCTGAAGAATAATTTTTAAGCTTCAATCCATTCATTTTTTTCTCCCATTATTGGTAAATGTTGGTGAGGTACAGAGTAATACAGTATTGGATTTCTCC
>VMDO01032261.1:0-19192 GCA_007922755.1 Pedetes capensis | reverse complement strand
ACAGACCATTCCCCAAGGAAAAGTCTAAAAACCCAGACTCTCCACACCTTCATAGAGTTTTGAGGAACAGATGCATTGGCTTGGCATAAAAAGCTTTCCCAGATTCAATTTCCAAGCTTGTTAAGGAAGAAGCGATGGAATATGCATGAGATTGAAGATGCAGCACTTCTAGTTGCTAGATGTGTGGATTTGACTACATTATAGAGCCAGCCTTTCTGAAGTTCCTAAACTATGAAATGGAGATGATGGAAGTTAATTTGTAGGATAGGTTGAAAGGAAGACTTATATACATGACGTCATCTGGACAAAGTAAGTAGTCAATGAATTTAGGAGGCATTCCAGTAGAGAAGCAATATAATCACACACACACACACACACACACACACACACACACACACACATGGGCATGCATTCAATGAATAGTTTAAAATTATACAATAGTAATCTATGTGTGTAGGTATGTGTTCTAAATAAAGGAAAAACATTCCAGAATATGTGCTCTGACAGAACTATTTTCAACACTTTATTTGAAACCTAATAGTGTCTAAGGGCTGGGATTTAGCTCAGTTGGTAGAGTGCTGTGCTGCAGTCTCTGAGGTCCCGAGTTCAATTCCCAGCACCCCCAAAATGGGAGAAGGACCTGGCAATCCACTCCCAAGGCAATCCTGAAACAGCCATTGAAAACCCTATGAGGGTTGCTATGAGTGGGATACCAACTCAAGGGCACCTAACAACAACAACAACAACAACAACAACAACAATAGTGTCTAAACTCCTAATGTAGCATTCTTGAGAAATTATAGACTTTTGTCCTTAGAAAACCGAGTGTTTGTAAATGCTGATACCTATTTTCTCTGAATCATTTCCCCTCTTTTGGGGGGACTACAAAAAAGAAAAAAATTATTCTTTATTCATAGTTTCCAAGGATTTTGTTCTCCAGAGACCACAGATTCATTTTACAAAAGAGATAATGAGTTTAGCCAAGGAAGTGGAATGTATCATGATGTGAGATATAAATTTCCATATCTTCTACACAGCAGAAAACTTTGTCACAATCCCAGGAAATGGCCTCAGAAAAAAAATATAATGCTTAGCATATGGCATATTTCACAATTTTTAACTTTATTTAGCAATACTAAGCACTTTTGTTGATAAGGGTATTACCTATGTATTATCTATAAGAACTTGCAAATTATTTTGCTGATGTTAAAAACTTACTAATGGTAGTGGTAATCATGTTCTTGTAGAATAGCAGGTACTAAAATCAAAAGTATAAATTGCCTTAGAATTCAGCTTCAAAAATATCCTTTGGTAAATGAAAGAGATTATTAGTAGCAAATCTTTTTAGAATAAAAGGATTAGAGTCACTAATTTCTATAAAAATTTCTACCTTCTTTCTTGCCAAATGATTCCCTGAGAGACTTGAAGCTTAAGGGAAAGAATGATTCCATAATAGCTATATTAGCTTAAATATGCCACATCTACATATTTGTCAATTTTTCATGGCTACTGGCAGAGACAAGAAAAAAAAGGCAGACCTACTCAGAGGATAGAGCAGAAGGCTAGATAGCATGGGACAGGGATCCCTCTTCTAAACCTGGAAAGACCCTACTGAGAAAATATTTCCTACTAAATTGATATGACACAAACTACAGAGAGAAAATGGAATTATTAAGCTAAAGGTGCTTTGAGGACAGGAGGATAGCTCAGCAATAAATTGCTTGCGTACTATGCATGAGGCCCTGGGTTCAATCCTCATACTGAAAAAAAAAAAGAAAAAGAAAAAAGGAAAAAAGAAAGAGAAAAAAGAAAAAAGTTTGCCCCTTTTTGCTGAAATTAATTACATTAATCATCTATTTTAATTTCTGATATTTTTCCTACACACACATACTTGGATTTGAGAGAGAATCCTTTGGATAAATATTTGTAGAAAGTGCGAGTCCTCTGAGTCCAAAGGAAGAGAATGCATAAGCATTGAAGATCACTAAGTGTAAACACTTTGCCAGATGCTTTATCTGTATAATTTTACTCAATTCTCAGAAGTACCTGTGTAATTTATACTGTCATCTCCATTTGAGAAATAAGGAAATAAAGTGCAAAGAGCACAGAGTGCGTCATCCAAGCATTCACACCTAGTACACAGCACAACTGTAACATGGGTCTGGAAGCCTCTGATTCCAATGCGCATGCGCTTGCCATCACCCAGCAGCCAGGCCTGACTCTCTCCCAGAATCCAGTTCTACGAGAAGGCGGAGCCCACCACCATGCAAGTGTTCAACCAAGGAAAACTGGAACTTTACCTGCTTCGCCTTCACTCTTCCCTACAACTTTCTAACATTTTTACGGAGACAAGTGGCAGTGAGGTATGGTAGGAAAAGTACCAGGTTTGGAATCAAGTGATGTTAACTCAAACCCCAGCTTGGACAATTATCTTCTGGCCAAAATCATCTATCATTTCTTTAAACCTAAGTTTACTCTTTTGTAAAATTGGACTAATAACTTCCTCTCAATGTCAGCATGAGACAAACTAACCAGCGTGTGCTTTACTGGCCTAACACAACACACAGGATTCGGGAGGTGCCCGACTAAAACATTTCGCGGTGAATGTTCTCAGGATTTGTTGTTGTTGTTAGGTGCCACTGAGTCGGTATCCGACTCATAGCGACCCTACAACAGGGGAAACACTATTGTCAGTGCTTCTCTGCTATTCATAGGGTTTTCAATGGCTGATTGTTTTTTGAGAGTGGGTTGCCAGGTCCGTCTCCCAAGCCTACAGCACCTGGTGTTCCCAGGTGGTCTCCCATCCAAGTACTAACCAGGCCCAACACTGCTTAGCTTCTGAGATCTGACGGGATCATATGCCACAGGGCTACAGCTGCAGGCTTCAGAATTTCTAGTTGGTCCTTATGTGCGGGTCTGTGCCCTGCTATAAGCAGTTCTCTGTCCCATCATAAAGCCTTCAGCACATCAGTGATCACACAAGACACAGAAAATAGCAGAGAAAGAAAGATGAACACGAGGCAGCAATGACCATATGATTCATCCAGAGTGGGTCAGCCACAGATTTTCCAGGTCTTTTCAGGGTAAAAATAATTAATTCCTTAATTAATAACACTGCAAGGTCACACCAAGGAAATGTTACCACCTGTGGCCAAGGGACTATGCGGAAGTGGGCTGCTTGGTGGAAACAGATCAAGACCACTTAGGAAAATACCTTGCAGTCTCCTAGTTTTCTGCCTAATTTTTAAATCTCTTCCCTTCCCCGAACTCCTTTTCTCCTATACAATGTGTTTGAACCCTTCCATCTCTACGGCACTTATTAAATTTCAGTATTCTCTTTCCAGTCCTAAGTAATTATTTTAAGGTCTGCTTAGCTGCAGCAGATGTCTTTTCAGCATTGAATGATCTGCTTAATGTGGCCTTTTTGCTCCTTAATTTTATATATGCTAAAGAGTTATGTTAATTTTTTTCTTATATCAAACCATCTTTATATTTCTTGGATAAACATGCTTGCTCTGGTGTGTTACTTTTTAAATAGTCTGTTTGGACTCGATTTTTATATTTTTTAGACTTGTAGCAACTTTGTTTCCAGCACTGATCTACTGTTTTCTTTCCTTTCCTTTTAGTTGAATTCTTCTAGTTTTCTGCTTCTTGGGTGGGTTTTGATAATTTGAATTCAGGAAAAAAATAAAGTTGCATGTTATAAAATATTAAGATACAAGGAATAGTATTTGTTACTCTCATACCAATGGCAATCACTGTTTCATCTCTAATTACAACTACTTTTTTGCTTCTTTTCCTTCATCAAATTTCTAGAGGATTTATCCTTTTTTGTTTTTGTTTTTGTTTTTGGCTTTTTTAAGAAAACTGCTTTTGGTTTTGTATATCTTTTCTTGCAATTGTTTTCATTTTTATACCATTTATTCCAACTTTTATCTTTTAATATTCTTCCTAGTTTGTTAAATTCTCTAATTTTAAATGTATGCAATAATCTCCATATTTTTTACCTTCTTCTTTAAAACAAATACATCTGAGGCTATAAATTTTCCTTTGGGTGCACCCTTAGCTGTGTCTTATAATTTGGGGAGGAAGCTTGTACCATTTTTCTCCATCTGCACTCAGCAGCCTCCTTTTCCATGTCTCTGCTCCAGTCTGTGCTCCCAGAACCCTGCCTTCATGGACTATGTCACACAGGGTCTTCTGCTGAATAGTTTTCATTTGATTTGGGCCAATGAGAGGCAATAACAGGACATTAGAAGGGAACAGAGAAGACAAGTTCTGCCCTTTCACTCCCTGTTCCATCCTTATAGGTCTTACAGTGGGAAGTACTGTATTTCCTCCAGATAGTCTCTCATCCGTAATTCCAGCACATGCCAGATTCTTCTAACACTGTTTCCTCACCTTATCCCTTCAAGCCAGAAGTATGAACAGCTTCATGTTGCTAGTCTTTACAACCTTCCTCAACTTTGCCCCAAACTTTGAAAATACAGTTGGCCCTCTGTCTCCACCGGTTCCACATCCTTGGATTCAACTATCTACAGATTGAACATATTTCTTTAAAAAAGGTTACACTGATGTATATTACATGATGTATATTACATAGTTAGGGCTACCATGGTTGCATCTGCACTGAAGGTATATATTTGTGCATTTTATTGTAATTATTCCCTGAACAATATATATATATATATGGGGCTGGGATTTGGCTCAGTGGGTAGAGCGCTGTGCTGCAGTCTCTGAGGTCCTGAGTTCAATTCCTAGCACCGCAAAAATGGGAGCAGGGCCTGGAAATCCACTCCCAAGGCAATCCCGGAACAGTCAGCCATTGAAAACCCTATGAGGGTTGCTATGAGTCGGATACCAACTCGACGGCACCTAACAACATATATATATATATATATATATATATATATATATATATATAGCCACTATGTGCATAGCATTTACATCGTATTAGGTATTACCTGGAATGTAGAGATAATTTTAAGTATATGGGAGGATGTGGGTAGGGTATATGCAAGTACTATGCCATTTTATATAAGGGGCTAGAGCATTCTTGGATTTGGGTATCTGTGGGGGCTCCAGGAACCAGTCCTACACAGATACTGAGAGGATTGTGATCACTTTAGTAAAATCTCTTCAGTTGAACCATCTGAGTGGAATTCCATTTCCCATTAAGACTATCTGATACAAAGTATCCAATGTTCCTTAAATCATTTATTTTCTCAAAATTAATTTCTTCTTGTATCCAGTATCCAAATATTACTTAGATTAGTAATTCTTAATTTACACAAGACTCTAGCAGTTTCATACTTTATATTAACTTTAGACTTGTAGAAACTCAAGAAAAAACCCTCTCACACCTACTCAGAAAGCTACCTATATGCTCCACCAAGATGAAAAAGTAAACCAATTAAGAAGAATATGTGGAATCTAGAAAATATGGGAGCCAATGGGCAGAAAAGTAAAGAAACTTCCCAAGTGATTGGAAGGGAAAGTCTTAGATCTCATTGATCCAATCCAGAATGAAGCAGAAGTGTAGGGGCCTGCCAAAAGATCTGGACATGTTTGACTGAATTCAGAGAAGATTTATAGGTATTTCGGAGAGTTTGAAAAAATATGAATGATAAGCACCTCTATCACTAAGCAAATGAAAACACAAGTAATGATGAACTAAAAGAAAAGTGAAAAAAGTATGAAGAAAGAAATATAGAATATTATTTGGCAATGTTTATATAACCATAAGAATATAAATGCTGACTATGGATTTAAGCAAACATTGGAATATGTTATATTGGGAGGGAAGGCTAAAAGGAGGAGATATGTTACAAACATGGAGAGGAGCCCTGAGGACTCTAAACCCTACATTCCACATGAGCAGGTAAATGCACAACACATAAACTGATCAACCAAAAGTAGCATAATAAGGATAATATTTTGATAATGAGTTAAGTGACAGAAAAAATAACTCACAAAATTGAAATAGGTTCATTGTATGAAGCCAGATCTCAGAGTGTAGAGGAAAGGGGAAAAAAGTTGCTGTATGGTTGTTCTTGTTATAAGCCTTACTATTCTACTTGACTTTTTCAACTATGTAAATATGTTATTTTGATAAGAAGTTTAACATTTAAAATGGAAGAATAAGCAAACTAAGAAACTCAACTTTTGCTTACCACAAAAATGGGAACAAAACAACAAAATTGCTCGAGAAAAATGAAGCCATTACCACCATAGTGTGAATTACCTGAATTGGTTCCTATTTCTAAATCTCAGGAGTCTACTGGTTCAGAGTTTCCTAGGAGGTTCTTTTGCACATGTGGGAAAGGTAGTATAGTCTCACTCTGCCTCTCAAAGGTATTAGAAGACTTGCTTCAGCTGAGCCAAGACTCCCTGCTGTATATTAATAGCAGTGCTCTTCATATTCTAAATATCAAATCATTATGTGTATTATTAAAACATTTTCAATTTTGATAATATACTTCTTGAAATTTAAGAGCAGTCTTATTGTTCTCGTCGCAGCTTAATCTTTCCCTTAGTCATTCTCCCTCCTACACACCCACATTTAACAAATCTTCCTCAGTGTTATGGGGGAGGTTCCATAGCATATATCTGGAAGCTCAGCCTAAGCACAACAAGCCAATTAGCTACTAAGAAAACACTGCAAAGTTCTCTTGCCATTTCTCTTTACTCAAATTTTGTGTGTTAATAACAGCCCAGCACACAGGAAGCACTGATTTGTGTATCAGCACTGCAGCTGCTATGGCTTCTTCCCAGACCCCTCAGGAGCTTAGTAAGGACACAGGAGACAGGGAGCCTGGTGTGTTAGTGAGAGAAGTCTGCAGAACTCTAAGAGGGTGGAGGGGAACAGATCACGCAAACAGCTGCCTTTCATTAACCGTGACCATACCATTGGCACTTTATAAGGATTTCCATACAAATGGCCTCTAATTTTGTAAAACTTCACACAAAATTTGACCACACAAGCAGGAAAAAAAGGAAGGGCCTCTAGTATAGAGATTTGCAGGTCCCAGCTGGAGACTCCAAGAGCTTCATGGAGACCCCTTGGGGACCTCTCTGGCAGTCAGAGCAAGTGAACAGTGGGACCTCAGGACTCAAGAGCCTCCAAACCTGAGCATATTCTACACACAGGAAAGCTAAGGCCTCTAAGGAGGAGGAAGAAACTGGCCAACGTCATCCACGTAGCAGGTGGCAAAACTGGAACAAACCAAGGTCTTCTGATTCCTGGTTCAGTGTTTTCCCCACTATCTCTCTTTCTTCTTTTAGACCCTTTCTACTTCATAGAAACTAAAAATGGATTCCTTTCTAGAAAGGTACGGAGATGTTACTACTCTACATTCTCCCTGAGGAAAGAAGTTTGATAAATCATTGAAATACCCACTTTTCGCTGCTAAAATGTACACTATGTTTTTCTCTAAATAAAATGTGAAAACACTTATTTTACTGAGCCATTTATATGCACCATTTTTCTTCTTAAAAGCTTCTTTTCTCCCATATCCATTGCTTTGGAAATCTCAGGAGATATTACAGTGAGCTATTGATTGCCCTCTCTCCCATCTCCACCCTATTCTAATGATCTTACAACTTCACAATAATTCTTGCTCAGGAATTACTAAATGAGAAACAGTTTCTACATTGAAGAAAAAAAAAAAGATAGCACCTGACATTGGCTGGGATGCGCACCACCGCTTCAGGGCACCCACTCCTGTTTTCTGTATCTATTGGGACGTCACAGTAGCAATGAGAACACCGAATTACCAGCCTCAGAAGGGAGCTTTAAATTCCCAAGAGAGGATGCCTTCAATAGGATGGCAGGGGGTTAAAAATAAATCAAACTAGGGTCTTTGGGAGAAAGAGGAACCATGTGGACATTCACAGGAGGGATACAAGTTTGACTCCTGGAAAGGCTGAGGGTTATGTGACCTTTAAAATGTGTCCTGAAGCTCAGCTTTGGATGCTTCCCTAGCTGGGCCACATTAGGGTGGGATTGAAGCTGATGGAAGGTTTTAGTCTCTGTACAACTTACTAGGAGTTCCGACCTCATGAAATCTGCTCTGAATTTAAAATCAGATTGAGAATCAGGCTCAGTCTAATCCATAGTCACCCAATCCAGTGATCTTGGATCATTTAATTACAGTTTTTCCTTTAACTAGAGATAAATAAGAAAGGCCTTTTTATGGAAGTTGTGAGGGTTCAAATAGGTCTCTCACACTAACTGCCACCATCAACTGGCAGAGAGCAGAGAACCAGACGGCCCCAGGCTAAGGAAGTTATTCTGCTTTTCTAGTGTTGCCTAAGAAGGCAACCAACACCAACCAGTTTAAAACATGGAACTTACAATTGTCTCTCATTGTTCTGTAGTTTGAACTCAACTGGAAAGTTCCTTTCTAAGTCTTCCTTGGAGTACTATGTGGTTTTAGTCACGTGGTGGCTAAACAATTCGTCACGTGGAAGCTCCACTGGGAAACGAGGATGAGCAGGTCTCGCCTTGTGCCCTCATCTGTGGCCTCTGGGCCTCTCCTCCCATGTGGTCTTTCCAGCAGGGAAGCAGAGCTTCTTGTGTGGCAGCTCAGCACTTCTACAGAGCAGGTGTTCCAGGATGGAAGAAGCAGAGGCTTTCAGGCTGCCTTCATGACTCCACTCAAAGCCCAACGCTGTTCCCTCCTATTCTACAGCAGAGCAATCCCAGGCCCAGCCCAGATTCAAGGCATGAGGACAAAAGAGCAGTGTGGGGGCATCTGAGGCATCTCCCCAGCAGTCCAGATGGCTGATGTCCGTGAGTAACTCATTTTGCACATAGAACATTTTCACAGAAAAGATATCAAATGGCTGAATGACCACATACATGACTGATCTTCCTCCAGACTAATTTTTTTTTTTCATTCTTGGTTTAATAAAATCAAGGGAGGTTCAGGTTGTGGCCAGCTCACCTGCAGCAGCTGCCTTTAGAATGCTGTCAGACACCACGTGGTACAGACTAAGACAGATGGTTTTCCACATCCATTTAACCAGCAACTGCACTGATGGGCCATTCACGAACTTCCAGTGGAAACGCTAACTTTGCCACCCAATATTTTTGAAGTGAATAAGCCTTGACATGATCATAACCAATTTAACTTGGAACTGAATGGTTGTTTTCAAAATACTTATGCTCATTCTTCCAGGGCCTTCTAAAAGGTAAAAATCACACCTTTTTCTTTGTTTTTTTTTTTTTTTTCCTTTCTTTACTTTTTTTTTAATGGTTCCAGCACATTCTTATGAAAAGACGCTCCCCACTCATTTCTCAGTTCCTTTACTCACCATAAAACGCTTCAGCCTAATAGTAAAGAGGCCGTCCATGACCCATTCTACCTTGCAGGATTCTATTACAAGGTAGAGAGTCATGCTCAATAAATATTTGTGGAAGAAATAAATGTACAAATGATACCATACATCTTCCCTCTAAACATGTCTGCTTCAGTCACACAGAAAGGCTTACCATGGTCAAAGAAAACAAGAAAGAAAGAAAAAAAGAAAGAAAATAGTTGGGTTTTCTTTTTTGTTTTGTTTTGTTTTAGAACTTTTGCCTTTTTTTCTTTTTGTAGTACTGAGAGGTTGAACACAGTGCCTCCTACATACCAGGCAAGTGCTCTATCACTGAGCTGCACCTCAGCCCCTTTTTAATGCTTTTTCTTTTGAGAAATCTTGCACCAGCTGCCTCTGGCCTCAAGCACACAATCCTCCTGCCTCAGCCTCTCAAGTTGCTGGGATGAAAAATATGCATGATGATACCCTGCCCACTTCTCCCTTTTCGTCCAGGTGTTCCCTATGTCTGGTACGTCCAACTCCATGAAGTCCATCAGTGAAATTCCACTCATCTTTCATGGTTTGGTTATAAATGCCAAGAACTCCAGGAAGTGTTCCTGAATGTCTGCATTTATAAAGAACTCTGTTCTTCCAGATTACCCAATCAGTTCATCAGTAGTTTTCAAATAACAACTCTATGCCCTGTGTTATCATTAATTTGACAAAATGTTCTGAACGGTGAACCCGGCACCAGAGGATACAGATCAGAATAAAATGAACTCTTATTCTGAAGGGGTTCAACATGGAGGAGAAAAGCAGAAACTTCTCAACAGATAAAGTCTGGCAAGTACCAGAACACAGTATACATAAGGCACAGAACTTAGAACTACAGAAGGGAAGAACTTTGGAGGAAAAACCAATATATGGAGAAGACTAGGAGAGGAAGCCGTAGCCCTGTGGCATCCAATCCTGTCAGATCTCGGAAGCTAAGCAGGATTGGACCTGATTAGTACTTGGATGAGAGACCACCTGGGAACACCAGGTGCTGTAGGCTTGGGAGATGGACCCAGCAACCCACTCCCAAAAAACAATCAGCCATTGAAAACCCTATGAGTAGCAGGAAGCAGTGACAATAGTGTTTTGCCTGTTGTACGTAGGGTTGCTATGAGTCTGATACCGTCTCGATGGCACCTAACAACAGAAGAGGAAGGGTCACTGGGTTACGGAAATGGAAGGAAGGCATTCCATACTAACTATGTGCAAATGCTTGAGCCTGAAATTCAGTGTTAATTCCACCTAGATGTGGAGGGAGTAAATCACTGTAGAGGTCCACACAAGGACAAGTGTCAGGTCACTGACAGTCTTGAGGCTTATCTCAGGCACTTGAACTTCCCATGACTGTGAAGGAAAATCACCGACCAGGTTTTAAGCAGAGGCATGTCTCATTTCTTGTCCATCTTAGTAACTGTTGGATCAACAAGCACAATATCTGGAAATGACAATGACCCAAGCACATATATTGAGTGTTTCCTTTGTACCTGACACTGTGGCAGTCACTTCACATGCATTAGTTAGCAGATGCTTAATAAAAGTTTATTCCATTAAATTAAATGAAATTGCAGCTCCAGCCTATCCAGATAGGGTGAAAGTAGAACTGCCATGATAGCTTTAACAGGAAGAGTTAGAATACTGTAAGTTTAGAAAAGTTTAGTAATGAAAAGAGATCTGAATAAAGGAGATAATTTGATTATTTCTCAGCTAAAGGCCAATTCAGATAGACTCAGGTAATAAAAAAAAAAGGAAAGATGATGTTCAAATGGTAAGAGAGCTAGAGAAGATTTTATAAACACTGCAGAGGAGAAAAAGATAAACCATAAAGAAAAATGGGTCTTCTAATAAATGAGCAGGAAAAGAGAATTAACAATAAATGAGAACAGCTGAAATATGGAACTCATCCTTTGCAAGAAAAATGAGAGGAAATAATTTAGATTCTTAGCAAGTAATAAAAATCTTACCAAATACTTAATGGGGGTAGAAATCCAGAGAGGAAATACACATTAAATTTAACTCATCATTTTTAAATAGGCAGCCCACAGCCCTCACAAAGTGCATTTCTGCCAGGAAGCATCTCAGAGTTAGTTCTCTCCTTTTTAGCTTTGGCTCCTAAAAATAATGTCCCTGACAGACTAAATGTGCTGCAGACAGTGGGTCCCAAATCCAGGTGCAGCCTCAGAGCAATGAAGCGACCTGCTGGGGACCACAGGTGGGATCTGGCTGTACTCTTGCAATAACTGCCTCCCCTGAGAAAGAGCAACTAGACTCTGAGTCACTCAGACTTGACTCTGAGGCTGCTCCCCCAAGCTCTCTGATTCTCGCTCTCCTTCATTCTGTAAAGTGGGAGTGCTAATTAGCACAGCAATAATTTCTTTTTCCTGTCGAACCCTAAAATTTCTCACATTTTCTATGTCTGATATTCTCTGCAAAGGGAAAAAGAGAGAGATAGAGACAGAGAGAGAGAGAGGGACTATGTATGGGTTCTGTCTGTATGAACTTTGGAAAATGGCCAGAAAGATGGTCTGAAGTGTTACTCTCAACCTGGGAATTTTGCCTAACTTGGTGGTGGTGGTGATTGTTAGGTACCATCGAATCTGTGTCCAACTCACAGGGACCCCTACATACAACAGGTAAAACACTATTGTCAGTGCTTCTCTGCTATTCATAGTGTGTTCAATGGCAGATTGATTTTTGGGAGTGGGTTGTTGGGTCTGTCTCCAAGCCTTCAGTTCCCAGGGAGTCTCCCATCCAAATACTAACCAGGCCCAACCCTGCTTAGCTTCTGAGATTTGATGGGATCCGATACCACAGGGCTACGGCTGCAGGCACCTCATCTGGTACTCACTGGTTAAAATGATGGCTGTCAACACAAGACTCAAAGTTACTGAAATGGAGCCTTCTGGAAGACTTGGGGAAGAGGGAAGAGTGTAGAAAAAGAACCCAAAGGTAACACAAGGAGTAATCCAGATTGGAACTTGTTGTTGTTAGGTACTGCCGAGTCAAGTCTGACTCATTGTGATCCTCATAGGCTTTTCAATGGCTGATAGTTTCAGGATTGCTTGGAGAGTGGATTGACATGCCCTCCTGTATTTGCAGTGCTGGGGATCAAACCCAGCTCCTTAGAGAGTGAGGGGCAACACTCTACAAGCTGAACTGAACCCCATCCCTGGTTTGGAACTTGTAGGCATTAATCAAACCACAAGGATCTCAAAGGAATCTCAACAGAAAGAACTCCTATTGGAGTACATTAGCTGTTCTGAGGAAAATAAGCATGGTGGGAGTTTATGTCAGAGAACCAAAGGATTGGGCAGTTACATGATGAAGAAACCATGATAAAGGGAAACACATAAAGAAGAGAGACAGGGAAGCCACAGGTTGAACCAACAACAAAAACCAACCCCGATGAGATCCAATTTATATCAACGAGGCTCTCAATGAATGCACACAGAATGAATAAGCAAGTACAAGAACAATCCAAGGCCTTCTAAGTACAGCCTTGGTATCTCCTGGGTAGATGTTCCTACAGAAAATAAGCATAATCACTAGATTTTATGAGCTCTTTTTTAGTGTGGGCAAGCCTTTTGATGTGTGTACAGGCAATTCCATCTGCAGAAGGGGGCTAAATTCAGTCACTGTAGGCACATTCTGAATATGTTACAGCATCTCAAAATCCTTCATCTAGACTTTTTTTTGTTTGCAAAATAAGTTTTCCAAACATATAAGCCAGAATTCAATAAAGAAAAGCCAAATGAAAGATACATTCAAAGTGTTTTCCCCAAGCATAGATAAGAGCCACGTAAGTTCAAAACTCAAACCCCAGGTGGACTATGTGAGTCTGACCAGCCACTTTGGGGAAAGCTGCTCCCATGGGACTATGATCACTTGAAGGTCTACATATTATTGGAATAGTTTTGAAATTCATGAAGAGGGAAAGCACAGGTGGGAAAATCTTATGAGAACATGGTCAATATCACAATCCTCAAAGTCAGCTTCTCACTAATGTGGAAAGGAGGCATTTTGAGAGAAAAATTCACATTAGTCCAAAAAATCAGACAGCTGTTATCATAAGAGTGAAATAATGATCAAAATCATGGTTCCAAAGGAATTGAGGAGAGAGAGTCAAGGTTGGAGGTCAACATTTACTTTTCACAGCTGGGCCAGGCAAGGTTCAAGAAACAGAAATCTCTGTCCCCTATGGCATAGTCACATCCGGGGGAATGGTAGAGGGAGTACAGCCTAAACCATCAGGGAGGAGCAGAGGTGCCCAGAAAAGCAGATAGGGGACAGCTACAAGAGATTCAGAAGTACTGGTTGTCACCTGCAGGGGCCTCCCTTTTACCTCCCTTTCCCACTGCCCCATTAGGTTGGGTTAAGCACCCCGTTCTGGACACTCAGAGAATCGTGGGATTTCTCAACCTGTGTTTTCACATTGTTTTATTAATTATTTGTGTTTTTCTCTTTTCCTTCTAGACTTGAGCCTTGTGAAGGCAGGGACTACATCCTAGTAAATGGTATGACTGTAGTGAGTATTCAGCAAGTGTCTGTTGAAGGAGAAAACAAGTAGATGCACTGAGTGAAGGCTTCAAATTTAGATTGTGAAAGACTCTAGAAATGCAACAATGGAACTGGAATAGAGAAACTGGAACCAGGAAAACATGTGCTGCTCCAGTACCCCCATCCCACCTGCCAGGGAGCTAAGCCAAGTCCCCACCCTTCCTAAGTGGCCCTGCTGTGCTCTCTGCTGGTTCCTTAGAGAGCGAGTAAGGAGTGGATCTGACCAGCCAAGAAATAAGCAAGCTCAGTATTCATCTGCCTTCTCTGTATGTCTTAAACAGAAAGTCACGTGGGAAATGTGACCCAGCAGAAGTGTTTGGAATCTGGCAAAATCAAAACGAGCTCCATCCTGACCAAAGCAACATTGACTACACATGGCTCATGTGCCTTCAGGGGTGTGTGGAAAGATGGTGACTGCCAAGCAGTTGCGCTGTCTCCCCCGTGGGACATCTTTATCATCCCAGAGCAATTTCCCCAAAGAGACTTGTGCAATGACCTGGGCAGAAGAATCTTCCATCTCCAAACTCCCAGGTACTTCCTTGGTGTCTCTCTATTCACCTTTAACACAATCAGCTGTATGACTGGTGGGTGTGCATGTCTGTGGACTCTGAGTGGCCTGAGAGCAGGGATTGTTTCCAACCCATATTTTACACCTACACCCTAATTTGGTTTGTAGAACACAGTGGGTACTATAGAAGCAGCAGCAGCATTGTCAGAGGCAGCAGTTAACACAACAGATGCCTTTAGTTGAACACTTGATATTCTGTCAGGACTGTGCACAATTTGTATTTACCTGTTTCATCCAGTCCTAAAAGCAACTCCAAATAATAGGTGTTTTATTATCTCCATTTTGTATGCTTCTCCTCTTACAGGTGAGGGAAAAAAACGATATTCACCATCGAAAGACTTGCTTACAAAGGAGGAAATCCTGGGAGAGGGGAGAGGAGGAATAAGGAGGAGTGAGGAATGAGGGAGGGGGTGACCTCAAGGTGAACAGCCCAACTTTAATAGTCCTGGAAAGAATTATAATAACATCAATAATACCAAAGAATGGTAATAATATAGATGGGCTAGAAAATTCATGCAATAGTACTGACAATGTAAAAAAGATAGTTCACTACAGAAAAAGTTTCTATCTTAAACATAATTGGGACCCAAGGATAGATGGAAAAATATTACCATAAAAAGACAAACAAATGGAAGAGAAGTCTTTGGTGGGGGGGTGTGATGGGGGGAGGAAGTGCACAAGAGGGTAAGGGGGAACTCATCTGTGTAATGTACAACAAAATGCATATATGGGACTGTCACAATGAATTGCACGTCAGAATGAATCACATTAAGTTGTACATTAAAATTTTCCAATAAAAAAAAGACTTGCTTATAGGAGGCACAGCCAGGGTTCATGCTCACATCTCATTGGCATCGGGTCTATTGTCTTCCTGAGTGAATACACTGGCCAAGCTACTGTGGCCACAGATATTCTGCCACCTCCTGCCACATGAACTTGAATTCAACGGTGCACCCTGTTTCTGAAGACCCACATTTATACTCTATTGCTTCCACACAGGTTGCCTTGTTCTTCCCTAGAGGACTGTGGAATTCTGCAGTTCTAAGGCCTCAGAGATAAACCAACAGGGACAGAAGCCCTGGAGGTGGCGAGGCCTGCCCAACATCTCCCAGCGAATACACAGCGAAAAAGACAAGCAGCCTGGTGGCTTCTCCATCATTCTCCAATTTTTTTATGTTGCAAAGTCAGGCTCCATCTTCAACACACAGAAAATCCACAAACAAATGCACAGAATACTTTCTTCCCAATCTAAGAAGGCAAAACTAAGGGCTGTCATTATTTACTACTGGTCACAAGAAGAAAACATCATAAGTTTGGCCTGTTTCCTCTGTTCCAGTCTACCTCCTGTCCTCTCTCCCCTGAACCTACTGCAAATGATTTTGAGTTGAATCCCTGAAGCAAAGGCGTTCCACACCGTACCTTCTGAGAGGTATAATCAACAAACAAAATACCTGGGGCTGGGTGATGTAAAAGAAAAGAGATTTATTAAATAGCTTTGAAGGCTGATAATCCAAACAGCATGGTACTGGCTAATGGAAAATAGCATCACAATAGAAGCATAGGAGGGTGGGATCCCAGAGAAGACAGGAAGCCAGAAAGTGCCTCAAGGTTGATCTTGCTCTTGTATAACAGCTGTCTCTAGGGAACTCACTGAGATCCCATGAGAAGTACATTAATCACTTCTAAGGGTGCCCTACTTGACCTAATAACCTCCCATTAGGCCCCACCTCTACAACATCCCACCACCTCCCAACATCACCATGATGGGAGATCGAGCTATCCATACATGAATCCTTGATGGACAAGCCACACCCCAACCATATCATGTGTGAGTTCATGTCTATCACCCACTTCCTGTTGAATGAAATTAAAATGTCAGCCTTGTACCAAACGCTTTTGATTCCTATGTCTCGCCACTATTCTCTTTGGCACCGTAGTGCCCTGGCTGCTGTGGAGCGAACCAATGTACTCCCTCTGCTGGCATCTGATGGAGAGTGGAGTCTCCAGTAAGCCAGCTGCAGTTCTGTCAGCCCCTAGCTGTCCCTCTGGTCACTGGTTCACCCTGGTTCACTGAAGTGGCACACCTGATGGGATGGTGTCCTCTGTTCTGAGGATGGGAGGTCTAGGAACATGATTCCAGATGTGCTCCATGGCCCCTTTGAAGAAGGTACATTTTCACATCAACACAAAGCCAGAACAAAATAACAAAGGCTATCTCTACACGTGGCACAATACTAGAAACAACACAACACCTGATTCCCTCTGGTGTAAATTTGACATGATAACCCTTGTCATTACAAATCAATGAGACTAAATAGCAAAGTACACAAGCACCTAGCACCATGTAAACACACACTGGATATTCAATGGGTGGTCGTGCTTTTTCTGTTCTCCAAGTGTCTGGATTAAGCTCAGACACAATTACCTCCTCTAAATCCTTCCTCTGTGCCTCCCTCCACCTCAGCCAAAACTATGGAGATGTTTCCCTGACACTCATAATTTTTTGACTGATCACATGCTGACTTTAATTATTACCATTTAGGCACTGTAAGGCCTGCAACCATACCACTGTGGCATCCAATTCCATCAGATCTTGGAAGCTAAGCCTGGTTAGTACTTGGATGTGAGACCGCCTGGGAATACCAGGTGCTGTAGGCTTGGGAGAAGGACTTGGCAACCCACTCCCAAAAATCAATCTGCCATTGAAAACCCCATGAATTGCAGAGAAGCACTGACAATAGTGTTTCACCTGTTGTTTGTAGGGTCACTACGAGTCAGACACTGACTCCATGGCACCTAACAACAACACGTGAGCTTTATATCAGTGGCAGGGGCCTGGTCTTCCTCACCTTGCTCGTAGTGGGTGAATATAGAGTCATATTGGACTGGAATGGATAGGAATTGACATTACTAGCTTTGCCATGAAGTGTCTGTAGACCTGTCTCTAGACCTTTCCTCACTTATCAACAACAATATAGGAGGATGCTATGAGAAAAGAGGCTGTTCTCCCACAGCAGCAGCTCTCAAAGCATCCTCCTCAAATTGACACCACCAGCATCATCTGGAACTTACTAGAAATGCAGGCCTTATCAGAAAGGCATGCTCCATCCCAGACCTACTGAATAAGAGACTCTAGGGATTTATTTGGAAGAAGGACGTGGCAATCCACTCCTGAGGTAATCCTGAAACAATCAGCCATAGAGAACCCTATGAGGGCAGCTATAAGTTGAACAGGACTGGACAGCACCTAACAACAGCTGGGGTTCATTAATGGTTGCCCTTGAAAATACAGAAAAATGTCAGATTTCGGCTGCTGTTGTTGTGGGGTGCCAACGACTGGAGTCTGACTCATAGCAACCCTAGGCACAGCAGTAAAAAAACACTCCCCAATTCTGTGCCAGGCACATGATCTTATTTATGTTTAAACACATTGTGGTGGACACTGTGTCAATCCATCTGGTGGAGGGTTTTCCTTTTTTATGCTGATCTGCCATTCTCCCAAGCATGTTATCTTACTCCATGCATTGGTCCTCCTGACCACATGTCCAAAATATCTAAAATGCAGTCTAGCCATCTTGTTTCCAAGGAGCACTCTGGTTCCACTTCTCATAGGACAGATCTGTTGTTTCTTTTGGCAGTTCATAATACATTCAGTAATCATCTCCAGCACCATAATTCAAAAGTATCAATTCTTCTCCTGTCTCCCTTATTCAATGTCCAGCTTTCACAACCATATGATGTGACTGAAAATACCATGGCATGAATCAGGCGCACCTTTGTCTACAAAGTGACATCTTTACTTTTCAATACTCTAAGGAGATCTTTTGCCACAGCTTTTCCCAAAGCAATGGGTCTTTTGATTTCTTGACTGTTGCTTGCATGGGTCTTAACTATAGAACCAGGTAAAGCAAAATCATGGACAACCTCAGTCTTTTCTCAATTTCTTGTGATTTTGCATACTGACCCAGTTGTAAGGATTTTTGTTTTGTTGATGTTTACTTGCAATCCATACTGAAGGCTATGTTCTGTGATCTTCATCAGTAAAAGTTTTAAATTCTCTTCACTTTCAGCAGGCAGAGTTGTGTCATCTGCTTAACACAGGTTGTTAATGAGTGTTCCTCCAATCCTGATGCCCCATTCTTCCTCATAAAGTCCAGTTTCTTGGAGTCTTTGTTGAGCATATAAATGGGAGAGATATGGTGAAAGCATACACCCCTGATGCACATCTTTCTCAACTTTAAATGAGGTTTGCTGTTGTTGTTAGGTGCCATCGAGTCGAGTCCGACTCATACCAACCCTATGTACAACAGATCGAAACACTTGCCGATTCTGTGCCAGGTAAATGATCTTATTTATGTTTAAGCCCACTGTTGCAGACACTGTTTCAATCCATCTCATGGAGGGTCTTCCTCTTTTGCGTTGACCTGCCACTCTTCCAAATATGATGTCCTTCTGCAGGGATTGTTCTCTCCTGACTACATGTCTGAAATATGTAAGATGCAGTTTGGCCATTCTTGCTTCCAAGGAGCACTCTGGTTGTACTTCTTCTAGGACAGATCTGTTGGTTCTTTTGGCAGTCCATGGTATATTCAATAGACCTCTCCAGCACCACAATTCAAAAGCATCAATTCTTTTTCTGTCTCTCTTGTTCAATGTCCAGCTTTCACAACCATATGATGCCACTGAAAATACCATGGCATGAGTCAGACGCAC
>VMDO01032260.1:0-19191 GCA_007922755.1 Pedetes capensis | reverse complement strand
TATGTCATGCCACAACTCTTCTGGTCTCCTGTCATTTGTGTCTAATGCATTAAACCTATTTTTGAGGTGGTCTCTGAACTCAGGTGGGATATACTCAAGGTCATACCGTGGCTCTTGTATACTTGTTCTAATTTTCTTCAGCTTCAGTTTGAACTTGCATATGAGAAGTTGATGGTCTGATCCACAGTCAGCACCTGGTGTTGTTTTGACATTTTGTACAGAGCTTTTTCCATCATCTCTTTCCACATATGTAGTCAATTTGATTCCTGTATGTTTCATCTGGTGAAGTCCATGTGTATAGTCTCCATTTATGATGTTGAAAAAATGTATTTGCAATGAAAAGGTCATTGGTCTGAGAAAATTCTATCATGCGATCTCCAGCTTCATTTCTGTCACCAAGACCATATTTTCCAACTACTGGGCCTTCTTCTTTGTTTCCAACCTTTGCATTCCAGTCACCAGTGATTATCAGTATGTCTTGATTGCATGTTTGATCTATTTCAGATTGCAGAAGCTGATAGAAGTCTTCCTTTTCTTCATTTGTGGCCTTAGTGGTGGGTGCATACATTTGAATAATAGCCATATTAACTGGCCTTCCTCGTAGGCGTATGGATATTATTTTATCACTGACAACATTGTATTTCAGGACAGATCTTGAAATCTCTTTTTTGATGATGAATGCAACCCCATTTCTCTTTAGTTTATCATCCCCAGCATAGTAGACCATATGATTGTCTGACTCAAAATGGCCTGTGCCTGTCCATTTTATCTCACCGATGCCTAGAATGTCAATGTTTATGTGCTCATTTTCTCTTTTAACAATTTCTAATTTGCCTAGATTCATACTACGTACATTCCATGTTCCAATTATTAATGGATGTTTACAGTTGTTTCTCCTCATTTTGAGTCATCCCACATCAGCAAATGGAGGTCTCTGGGGTTTTACTCCATTTCCATCATCACAGTAGGCTCTACTTGGTGGAGGCAACTCTTCCCCAGTAGTGTTTTGAGTGCCTTCCAACCTGGGGGGCTCATTTTCCAGCACTATATCTGACAATGTTTCTTTGTTATCCATAGGGTTTTCAATGACGAATTGTTTCGGGAGTGGCTCGCCAGGTCCTACTCCCTAGTCTGTCTTAGTCTGGAAGCTCAGCTGAAACCCTGTCCACCATGGGTAACCTTGTTCATGTCCGAGGTTACAGTGGCAGAACTCTCAGCCTCATCACAACACACAAGCCCCCACAGTGCAGCAAACTGACCGACGTGTGGGGGGAAGCACATTAGCAGAACCCAAATAGTATCAGTTACTCCTGACTACAGAAGGGACATTTTTGATCATCAATAAAATTTGTCGATGCAATGAATTAAAGTACATCTAATATGTAAAATACAAAGTCATGATGACACACATGAAAACATTTACTCCTGGGACAATTTCATAAATATCTTTGGAAACTGATTATTGGGAACGCAGAAAATTGATTATGAGGAATCAATTATTTATTCTGTCTTTCCTTTATGAACTTTACTAAGGATAACAATGTGGGTGAGAAAATATTTTTAAAATATTGCATCTCACAACTGAGGACTTTCACAAGACATAATCAATTTATGAATCTTGATAATGATTGTCAAAAGCTACTGGAAATACAAAAAGGAATAACAGGCATTTAATACCTTCTAATGAAATATTGGGAGAAGGAAGTGGCAATTGACTCTGGAAGCAATCTCAGTAACAATCAGTCATTGAAAACCCTATGGGGGTTGCTATGAGTGGACTCCACTCAATGGTACCTAACAACAATAAGAAAAATGAAAATATATTCTATAATGCACATAACATTTATTTTATTATGTATTAAATATAAATATATGTTCTATATTTACACAATTATAATTGTGATTACACATTATAAAAGTCTCAGTTATGTTGTTGTTGTTGAGTGTCATCGAGTCTTGTCCGACTCATAGAGACCATCATAGGGTTTTGAATGGCTGTTTCCAGATTGCCTTGGGAGTGGTTTGCCAACTCCTTCTCCCATTTTTGTGGTGCTGAGAATTGAACTCAGGACCTCAGAGACTGCAGCACAGCACTCTACCATCTGAGCTAAATCCCAGCCCCAGTCTCAGTTATATATTATGTATATACTCTTTGTATACCTACTTGCAATTGTTTTCCTCTTTCTATTCATTTCTCCCAGTATTTCATTAAAATAAAATGGCAAAATATAAAGAAAATACTTTCAGCAGTTTGAAAATTATTTGAACATAAGATGCATTTCCATTTTCTTTGCGTTGGCAAAAGTTGTAGTGAGCAGAATCTTCTCAAGGTAAATCATATTAACAATCTCTGGTGAAGAGTTGATAACAGCTTATCACTTCAGGTTGTCAGTGTGTTTGTTCTGGGAAAGAGGTAAAAAAATCATGTTGCCTAAGTTCCCCAATGTACTACACCACCACCAGTACATTACCTTAGGCAAACAGAATGCTTGTTCTCTTATTAGCCTCCTTATTTAAGTGGGTAAATTTCAGGTAGATACGAAGTGTTATCTTCTTTACTCTGTATGCTCAAAACTTCCTAGCATTTTGTAAAATAGTTATTATAAGAAGATATTAAAATACTAAAATAATGATACTCTCATTAAAATGGGAACTTGTATATTTAACCAAAATAATGAAAGTATATTAAAATAAGTAGAAGAGAATAGCAGAGTCCATGACAAAAGAAGTCTAGTAAGAGAAATAAATGTGATATTGCTATGTATGATTAGAAACACAATAGTCATCTATAAAGCACATGGAAGTGGTCACTGAGACACTTGATTAGCTTTGCCCAATTGCTTGGGTGGTGAAGCAGAGAAATTTGATTGCTGATTGGGTCATCCAATCTGGTTGCTAGGATGACCTAATAACCAGACCAATCATTTACAGTCCAGTTATGTTTGATTGCCTCTGACTCAAATTGCTCATCTCATAAACTTACTCTGGGCTTAGATCTCAACTTGTAAGTGATTGAGGTGATCAGCCACACAGAAATGATCAGACTATTCTTATTTTAGAACATAAAATTGGAGAATAAATGGAGGAAAGGGAAAGAATCTCTATTCCCTATATCTAAGACATGATATACTAAATGAAGTTTTCTCATTATAATATAAATATTCTTGACATTGTTCTTATTTTAAATTACAATCTGAACAATCTCCTTGAAACTTTCCTTAGTTGACTAAAAATCAGAGTACTTGGAGAAGTCAGGCAAAATGAGTTTATTTCAGTGCATATAAATGAAGATCAATTTATGCAAGATAGTTGAGTGGCATTATTTAACTGATTATAATTACACAACAAATTACATATTTGTTCAATTGAAATTTGCCTAAGGAAACATTTCATGTATTTCTTTCAAATCTGGTTACTGCTAAATTTCAATTGCCATGAAATATAAGACAACTCACTAAATATTTTAGGTATCACCACTTCATATTTTCCAAAGACAGTTTAAAACTAACACTTTTTCTTTTTTGTAAGAGATATTTAGAGTAAGGTTAACATTGTCCACAAAGACTTGAGGTTTCTAAGTTGGGGAAACACATAACTATCTTGTATATATTTTTATCAGCATTCTACAAGTCAATTTACATGCTTTATCCCTGTATGTGTTCAAACTCATCTTAAATCTATAGATCTATTCCCGCCCACCAGCTCTGATTTTGCTGGCTTTCAACAAATAGCAGCAAAATTCTAGACCTGGACATTTTGTCAGATATGCTAAAATATGTTAGGTATTTAGCAAGAAATCTCCCCAAGACAATTTTTATGAAAAACATTAAGTTCTACAAATTATATGCCTTGATAAAGCAGTGTTAACATTTAAAAAAATTCTCTTAATCATCATTTTGGATTTTGGGTGCAGTATTAAAATACTTATTTTATCAATGTGGCTTTTGTTCAGAAATAAGCAAAAAATGAGGCACAGGAAATAAGATAGGAAATTTTGCTTATGTTGAAAAGATAAGGTCTCTCACTCTATGATTTCTCACTGGAATTTCTTCACTCATTTCTCGGAATCAAATGACCAGAAGACAGTTGTGGTTTCTGGCAAACTTTACTTACATTTATGTCCTATTGGGAGAACATAAAACAAGCATCTATACCACAGCAAGCCCACAGGGACCACACAGGTGAAATACAAGACCAAAAGAGACAGAGTGGGAGTGAATTCACAGAAACCCTAGGTTATTGGTTTCCTTTTATTAAAACCTCAGTATTCTGCACCTTCTTTCTTGACAGATGGTTCTTACTCAAAATCACAGCTACTTTGGTTCAGTTTATATTATAGGAATTGTCTTAGTTTACAGATCTGTCATCACCTTAGGCCCTCTCTAGAGAGGGGACCTTAGTCAATTTTTGCTGCTAAGACAGAATACCTGAGAAGGGGAAATTTATAATAAACAGAAACTTATTGGCATGTCATTCAATAATCTAGAATGCCCTTGATCAAGATGGCAGAAGGTAAGGGCTCTCTTCTCTGTTTCTATGAAGGAGCCTGTATTAGTTACTTTTGCATCACTGTCACCAAAATACCAAAGAAAAACAATTTCAGGAAGGAAAGGTTTGTTGTGGCTCATGGTTTCAGATAGTTTTAGTCTATATGGTGGGGAAGGCATGGTAGAGGAGCTCAGTCCATTGGAGTGGAAATATGTGACTAAAGTTGTCACCTCATAATCCAAGAAACAGGGAGCCAGACTGCAAGCAGGAGCTGGGTATCCCCTTCAAAGGCTTGTTCTCCATGATCTAGTGACCTACTTCTGTCAGAGTGGTCCTTCCTCCCAAAGTTCAGTAGCCTCTCAAAATAGCACCTCCAGCTGTGGTCAAGTTTTCAAATCCTGAGTCTATGGAGAATATTTTGCACTCAGTCCTTAGCAGTTCCTTGCACTTTGCATCCTTCTGACAGGAGAAGCATATTGGATGTTTACATGGCAAGAATGTGAGAGAGAATGAGCAAGAGTAAGAGGGAAACAGCAAGAATGTGAGAGTGAGAAACAGAGAGAGAGAGAGAGAGAGAGAGAGAGAGAGAGAGAGAGAGAGAGAGAGCTCCCATTATTGAAAGTTTTTTTTTACTAAGGGACTAAAGCCCCTCAGGAATATGGACCCCTCATGGCTTAATCACCTCTTAAAATGCCTCTGCCTTAGCATTGTTATTTGTCTTGTTGTTAGGTGCCGTTGAGTCGGTATCCAACTCATAGTGACCCTCATAGGGTTTTCAGTGGGTGACTGTTTTGGGATTGCCTTGGGAGTAGATTGCCAGATCCTTCTCCCATTAGCATTGTTATAGTAACAATTAAATTTCAACATAAGTTTCAGAGACTACAAACATTCAAACCATAGCAGAATGTTATATATGCTGGAGCAAGAAGCCCAAGTACATATAGCCCCACATAGACTAGACATTTTAAGTAAGCTGTCCCAAGAGGGCAGTAGGATATGAATCAGAGGCTCTGGGTAGGAAAAGACACTTTTTAGAGAAGACTACTGATGAATACTTATAGCCAGGACCATTCTCAACAATTGGAAGAGCACTTCTTCAGTATTAAAGGAAATTTGAGTTAGGAAATATACCTTTGGTATATATAAGGAAATAAATACAATGTTATGTTAAGTCTAAGCTGTTATGAATGAACTTGTTATAAGCTAAAATACTGTATAAAAGTATATGACATGGGATGGGATGGGGGCATATAAAAATGACAAAAATATTTGATTGATTTAGAACAATTTCTATTCCATAAAACATTGAAAATGTCCAATTCTACTGAGAAGTAAAGGTAAATGTCAAAATATTTGAAAATAAATGTAAATACATTAAGATTCTTATTGAAGGAGAAAACCCTACCCAAGGAGAAAAAGGAAATGCATAAAAAGAAAATGTAATAATGAGAACTATACATTATTTTCACAAAATTTGAGTTGTTTTGATATAACATGAGTTGTAGATACTTTACATATATTAACTTAGTGGTCTCCATTTCCATGGACCAGGAGTCGTTTGAACAGAACAAGGAAATACTATCTGATTGACAGTCAAGAAAGATGTTCATTAGGGCTGTATCCTTTCATCACACCTATTCAGTCTCCAAGCCGAGCAAATAACCTGAGAAGCTGGATTTTATGAAGAAGAATGTGACATCATGTTTGGAGGAAAACTCATTAATGACCTATGTTATGCTTATGATACAATTTTTTTCTGGTGAAAGTGAAGAGGTTTTAAAACGTTTACTGATGAAGATCAAAGAACACTACCTTCAATATGGACTGAACCTCAAAATCAAGAAAAAAAATCCTTAAAACTGAGTTGATAACCAACTTCATGATAAAGGGAGAAAAGTTTGAGATTGTGCAAGATTTTGCTTCACTTGGTTCTAAAATCAATAACTGTGGAAACAGCAGTCAAGAAATCAAAAGACATATTACATGGGGAAAAGCTGTGGCAAAAGACCTCTTTAAAGTGTTGAAAAGTAAAGATATCACATAGAAGATGAAGGTGCACCTGACTCATGCCATGGTATTTTCAGTTGCAACATATGCTTGTGAAAACTGTATACGTAATAAGGGAAACAGCAGAAGAATTGATTATTTTGAATTATGGTGCTGGAGACAAATATTGAATATAGCAAGGATTGTCAAAAAATCAGCAGATTCTTCCTCGAAGAACTGCAACCAAAGGGCTCCATGGAGGCAAGGATGGCTAGACTGTGTCTTATATATTTTGAATATGTTGTCAGGAAGGATGACTCCCTGCAGAAGGACATCATGTTTGGGAGAGTGGCTGGTCAACAAAAAAACTGAAGACCTTCAACTAGATGGATTGACACAGTGATTGAAACAATGGGGTTAAACATAAAAAAAGATCATGTGCCTGGAACAGTGTCGGGGAAAGTTTTCTTCTACTGCATTGTTATGAGTGGGATCCAACTTGACAGCACCTAACAAAACAACATACGTTTTTACCTTCACATCTCTGTCAGCTTGTCATGCCTTTAGACTTGTGTGTTGCTGTGATGCTGAAAACTATACCACCAGTACTTCAGATAGCATCAGGGCTACCCCTATTGGACATGTTTCAGCTAAACTTCCAGACTAGGACAAACTAGGGAGAAGGATCTGGCAGCTCACTCCCAAAACAATTAGAAATTGAAAACCCTATGAAATGCAGAGAAGCACTGTCAAATATAGGGCCAAAGAAATGAGCCCACTAGGCTGGAAGGTATTCAAGAACAATTGGGGAAGAGTTATCTCCTCAAGGTATAGTCAACCTTAATGACAGGAATGGTGTACAACACCTGAGACTTCTTCCTTTTGCTGATGTTCATGACTCAGAATGAGAATAAACACGGTGACTGAAACATTGGATTCCAACATTCAAAAATTGTGTGCATGGCATAGTGTTTGGTAGTATTTCCTTCTGTTATGTATAGGGTTGCTATGAGTCAAATCTGACTCGAGGGCACACAATAAACACAACATATTCTTTTAAAGCTGTAGAAGGCTTTGTTTGTCTGTTAGTTTGTTTGTTACATGAGTGTTGATTCCAGGGCCTCATACATACTTCGCAAGTGCTCTACCTCTGCTATGTACCCTGCCCCAAATTTTATTTTTTGTTTTGAGACAGAATGTTGTGTAGTTACGTAGACGCCTTTTAATCTCAAACTCTTGATCCTCCAACCTTGTCTCCTGAGTCAGTGGGATTCCAGGTGTGCACCACTGCACTCCGCCTCAGACTGCTTTTTAATAAACAAACTTGAAAAGAAAATCCTGATGCATAAACTAGATAAAAATAGCTACCTACATGATTAAGATAAAGGAGATCTTAACAAATCCGTTTTCTTCCCACTATTCAAAACATCTATTAAGGCTTCACTGTACTTACCCAGAGTTCCAAGAGTGTCTAATTGAATCAATCTATAATATATTACAAATTTATTAATCTGGCCTACCTGAACCACTCCCACTAACCATTGCCTCTCTTAACATATTAAAAAAAGTCTTAAGGTTGACATTTATCTTTTCCCTTCTTGATACTGTAAATTCTGTTTTCCATAACTTATCCAAGGGAAACTTTTTAACTCATAAATTATATCTTCTTATCTGTCACTTGGTTTTTGATTATTTTTCTGTCTTTAATTCCAAGTTTAGCATGTCATAAATTCTCAAAAAATATTTTTGAATAAATTTATGTTATTGTACTTTCTAATACTCTTGAAATATTTTCTATCATACTTAGACTAAAATATTATTTAATTGTTATAATTATTAAGAAAACACATGATGTGTTCCTGTGTTTGTCTTATAGCATTTCTAACACCATTCAACTTATTCATTCTAGTTTTAGAGCCTAAGAGTTCCTTCTTCATAAAACATCTTTCTCTCCCTCACCTGCTCTACCACCTATACTATTGCAAGTTGTTGTTGTTGTTGTTGTTGTTGTTGTTGTTGTTGTTAGGTGCCATCAAGACATGTCCAACTCATAGCAATCCTCATAGGGTTTTCAATGGCTGATTATTTCAGGATTGCCTTGGGAGTGTATTACCACATCCTTCTCCAATTTTGGGGGTGTTGGAAATCGAAACTGGGACCTCAGAGACTGCTAAACAGTGCTCTACAAACTGAGCTCAATCCCAGCCCATACCATTGCATAGTTAATCCTTTTACCATTCTGTCTTAAGATAAAAGTCATCTCCTCACAGAATTTTTCTTTTGCCACCCAAATAAAGTAGATTTCTCGTTCCTTCATGAAATTTCATTTTTTATCAAGGAACTTGCAGTATTATTTTATGTCTGTATCATTCATCATTATAATGTAAATCAGAAAATAGTTAAATCCTTCTCATATTCCTTTTTATTATATATCCCTTCCACACATGTTTGTGTGAACACACACACAAGCCCCATGTTATTTTATGGCATCTTGACTTACTTAATAGTCAGGTACATCAACTACATTAAATTATAAGCCATATATGAATGCCTTTCTTGTTATTTCAGCTTTCTTAAATGTAAATAGATCACATAATATGTCTGTTTAACTTTTATGAATCCTGTGAAAATCAACTAAATTTTATCCATAAAAGTAACTTCCCCATGTACAAGGAAAATATACCAAGATACCACAGCCTGTTTACTATGAGAAACCTTAATTAAGTAGATATCACTACCAAGAACCTGGATATGGTATTCCATTATAATACATCATGAAAACTAATTTAATCTCCATTTTGATTGCTCAATTCTGACAGCGTAAATATAAAAAGTAGGGAAAGAAATAGCATAAGCATTCAAGATTATTTTTATTCTTACCATCTTATTCTCTAAATGAGAAAATATCTCAAAGCAGGACTTAAGCGGTTATGGGTAAAACACATAGAAGGAGCTGAGTTGAGAATGAAACTTCTGACTTTCAATGTTTTTTCTGTTGCTCTGTTCCCTAAACTTCACTGTAGCAGAAAAAGTAAATAATATTTTTACTCAACTCAAAAAATTCGAGACTCATGCCTTTTATAACTGTGGACACTTCAGTATCTCAGGGTGTTCAGAATTAAGCAAAACAACAAAATGGTGTCAGGAAATTAAATGTTAGCTAAAAAGATGAAAAACCTAAGAAGGTAAGATTTTAAAAGTATTCAATATAATGGCTATTATTTTTTTCTTTATTTCTTTATGTCTGTCTGTCTGCCTGCCTGCCTGCCTGCCATCCTGCCTGCCTTCCTTCTTCCCCCCCGCCTGCCTGCCTGCCTGCCTGCCTGCCTGCCTGCCTGCCTGCCTGCCTGCCTGCCTTCCTTCCTTCCTTCCTTCCTTCCTTCCTTCCTTCCTTCCTTCCTTCCTTCCTTTCTTCCTTTTTATTGTTTTCAGTAGTGGGGATTGAAGCCAGGCCCTCTCACATTCTTTGCAAGCACTCTACCACTGAGCTAGCTATACACTCAGCCCATTTTTGACTTTTTGTTTTGAGATAAGATCTCACTAAGTTACACAGGCTACCTCTGGCTTCGTACTTACAGTCTTCCTGGTTTTACCTCCAGAGTGTCTGTGGTGTGCTGTACTGCACCAAGCTTAAAATCAGTATTTCCTTGGCAATATTTTATGAAATAACATCATAATGCAGTCACTATTTTATGTATAACTGTTAGTCATGTATCAAGTCATAGTCTTGCCATGTCAAGCTATATCTTACAGGTGATTTAAAAAAAACACTTAGTTTTAAGTATTTGATGGGCTTACACACAGCATGTTCACAGTGGTGAATTTTATTGTATCACCAAAATACATTACATTTATTTAAAGGTTTGTTTGTGTGTTGACTTTACTACATCTCTGATTATATTTTTCATCCAGCACTATTTAATAGAGCTACATTACCGCATCTTCTTAGATGCTATTTTGATAACTTGAAATTGATATTAAATCAATAGGTTTAAGGACAGTTTTCCTACTATTGCCTAGAATAATTTCCTATGATAGAAAATTCAACATGGAAATTCTAGTGTATCAAAAACAACTTTGGACTAAAGGTGTTATTTGCTTTATACTTCACTATTGACTTTTAATTTTCTAATTGTAATATAACTCCAGATACTGTGTTGTTGCTGTTAGGGGCTGTCGAGTTGGTATCTGACTCATAGCAATCCTATGTACAACATCGGAAACATTATTGTCAGTGCTTCTCTGCTATTCATTGTGTTTTCAATGGTGGATTGATATTTGGGAGTGGGTTGCCAGGTCCTTCTCCCACTAGATAGTTTACATTTTACATTCTAATGTAAAGATAATTACATTTTAATATTTATTTTGAAATAATATCAAACTTAAGGTAAGTTGCAAGCATAGTTCAACGGTTTTCCTAGATTCTCTCACTCTTCAACTTTAATATATATGTATTCACAATTATATGATTGTATGATATACATGTGTATGTCATATACACATACAGTTTTTATATATGTATACATGTATGTGTGCATATATACACATTTTATGTAGTCACATACATTTTTTTCTGGACAATTAAAGAGTAGAGTACATAGAGTAATATACTCCTTATGCCATAATATTTCATTTGCTATTTTTAAAAGTTATTGTGCTAGGCATAGATCTCTACAGAAGCAAAAAAACATGAAAATATATATCTGGTGTTACATTGCTTAACAATTAAGATGCATTCTGAGAAATGTATCAGGGACTAATTTCATCATTGTGCTAACATCAGAGAACACACTTAAAAAAATTAAGATGGCTATGATGTCACTAGCCAATGTAACATTACAGAATCATCTTTTTATATGTGATATGCCATTGACTGAAATGTCATTATGAAGCACATGACTGCATGTCTATATAAACATATATTTATTTTATATATTTTTATATTTAGTATATAACATTAGTTTATTATAAGGCATCAACTCACACAGTTTTGGAGTCTAAGAAGTTCAGTGAACTACCTGCTATCTACAAACTGGAGACCCAGGAAAGCCAGTTTGAGAAAAAGAGGAATGGTAAATCGTAGTCCAGAGCAGGCAGAAATTGATGTCCTAGCTCAACAGTCAGAGAGAATAAATTCCATCTTCCTCCTTCTTTTTGTTCTAGTCAAGCTCCCAGAGAATTAGATGATGCCCATCTGCATTGTGTAGAGTAATTTCTGTACTCAGTGAACCAATTGAAATGCTAATCTCATGTATTACCACCCTTGCAGACATACCCAGGAATCAATTAGCACCCTTGAGAGTTTGCAAAGAATATGTATTCTATAAATGACAAGTACATCAATTTGATCCAAGGTGCTGTTTGGGTCAGCCATATTGTTATTTATTTTCTGCCTGTATTAGCTATTGGTTACTCAAAGGATAGTGTTGCAATCCTGAACTGTAGCAGTGGGTTTTTCTATTTCTAGTGAAGATCTATGAATTTTTCGTTTATGCATTTGGATCTGTTCTATAGTTACATACAGGTAAAGAGTTGTGAGGTCATCTTAGAAAATTGACCTTTTTATTATGAAATATTCTTCTTTGTGCCTGAAATTGATATTTTCTAAAATTCTTATAGATATGCAAGTAGAATGGTAAACATTATTGTTGGCCTCAAATAGGAGACCCTCTTGCCTCTGCCTCCTGAATGGCTGGATTACAGGTGTATACACCACTGCACCCGGCACACTTAAAGAATTTTAAAGATGGAAGTAAAATTATTATATGTGAGTTTTAGAAAAAGGACTAAAAGGTTTTTTGTCTACAAAAGAGTGAAAGTATAGATATTGAAATGGGTATAGATATGAGGAAATTATCTTAATAAGGATTAAATTGTGGCAATAAGGATATAAATAGAGGAATTTCAAGAAGGGTCAAATATTTAATTTCTAACTAGTGAAATAGTAGTTATAAAGTTTCCTATTGTTTTACAAATAGGTATTAATTGATAGCATTGCTAAGGACAGTATTACTAGTGGAATGAGACAATTCAACAGATCCATGTTGATTAGGAAGCTACTGGAAATAAAATAGTAGAATTGGTAAGTACAGACTCCACTTTCAAGAAGTCTAGCTGGAAAGAGTAGAAAAACTATAGTATCTACAGGGGACAAATTTACAAATGAATATTCTTATGTTTGGAGAAGTTTATGAAGTTTATTATAGAAAAAAAGAAGCCAAGTGTCAGTGAGAACTTGGGAAAGTAGAGAGTGTTTCTCTTCCACTGAAATGAGAGAAAAGCAGGAGTGGTGGGCATGGATTATCATTGAAGATTAGTGATCTATATTTGGCAATTAAAAATTTTGTGGCCAACATTCTTTTCTTATGAGGCACTAATAAATTGTACTGTTAAATAGTACTTGGTGGGAGATTTGAGGTGATGACATTTAAAAATAAAGATTTAAGCACATTAATTATGCCTGGCCACTTAAAGCAAGACCTTTATAATGAAAGTGACAGCACTATCCGCTGAATCATTGTCATTAGGTCTAATCAGCATTGGAAGGCCCTAGAAAAGATAACGAGTATACTTTCTTAATGATCTAACCATAGGCTCTGAAGAAAATGCACCAGTGCTGTAAAATCATACATAAAGGATGCTCTTTATATTCTATTTAAAAGTTTATAGAAATATAGATAAAATACCTTAAGGGATTATGTAAGCCCATCAAATACCATATCCAACAGTTTAACATGCATTTTATATGCATAAAACAAAAAATCTACCACAGAAATATGTACTGCTTAATTAGCATTACACTCAATTCAAAAACTTGCATTGCCGGAATGTGATAAATACATTTATGAAATAATATGCACTTTTCATATTAAAATAGCACATCATCTAAAATCTATTGATATATTGATAAATAGATGAGTCTGTTGTAAGTGTGAAATATCTACTGAAGGCAATGACTCTAATTAATTTACTAAACATATTTTAAATTTTAAGTTCATTTTATCCTATATGTTTTAACAGAAAAGCAAAAATATCCTTTCTTTTACTGTGGTTCATACATAATATGTTATTTTCATCTTCCCTGAAGGAAACAGGATGAAAAGAAAGTGTAAAGAAAAGAAAATAGAAAATATATAGTATACCTTGTCTCCCTACCAAAAGAGAATGAACAACAAAGTAATTTTTTCCCCACATATATCTTTAAGTATTTTTAAATTCCTTTTCTTTTGTGAGGCCACTCTAAAAAGAGGATATGTTTGCTTAATTTCATGTAGTACCCGAAAACATATCCTATATACTCCCTTGCTAAAGTAACTTATTTTGTGCCATGTATCATTTTTATAAACTAAAAGGACAGAATATACTTTTATTTCTGTAAAATTTTCATTATATCAATTACTCTTGTTAAATGTTTTGTTGAGAACTTCCAGGCATATCAATTTTTTATTGTAGTTGTTTTGGGTATTTCAAGCAAATATTAATGTTGTTGCTGTTGTTTGGTTCTGTCAAGTCAGATATAACTCATAGTACCCTCAGAGGGTACTATGGCTAATTGTTTTGGGGATCATTTTGGGAGTGGGCTGCCACATCCTTCTCTCATTTTTGCAATGCTGGAGATCAAACCCAGAGCCTCAGAGAGTACATAGTGGTGTTCTACCAATTGAGCTAAACTGCAGCAACATAAGTAGTTTAGATTGCCCATTTTAGGCCAGTGGTTCTTTCTGTTCTGTGTGTACAAGCTCATTAATTTTAACCATTGAAGACTTATGAGAACTTTCTTGCTTCATATGCTAAAATTTCATTGGTATCACACACACACACACACACACACACACACACACACACACACACACACACACAAAATTCTTGGGCCAGACATTTTATATGCAATATTGTCTTTGGCCCTTTCATATCACCACAGACATATTAGGTAAGTTCTCTTGGCATCCCAAATTACAGAAGATCAATCCTATTCTTAAAGATACAGGAAGTAATTAACTTACTCAAGTTTACATTGGTAAGAGATTGAGATTAGGTTTATGAATGAATCAAATTGCAAAAATATATGCTACATTTATAATAAGCAAAAATTATTTTATGTGTTGCTTTGGCTAAACAGTTGATAATAGCCCTGAGGAGAATTTCAGTGGATTTAGTACTGACAAATACCTAGAAGAAAGAATAGATTGACAGCTAATATTCTCACACACAGAAAACAAATGGCTGAGAAGTTGACATATACTGAAATGATAAAAAGTTTTAAATGTTTTATTTAATAATCTTTTAAAATGCATTTTTATTAAATTGCATTTAATTAAGTATGAATAGAGTTTCCAATGTTTTGTTTAAAAAGTTAAAGGGTAATAGTACAAAATTGAAATAAAAATCTATATCCATGAACAAATTCCAGATCCATAGCAAAATTAAGGAAAATCCTACCAAAAGCTTGTGCGCATGACAGAGAGAGAGAGAGAGAGAGAGAGAGAGAGAGAGAGAGACTTTGTTTTGTCTCTGCCTCCAATTGCTGTCACACTGCCCCCAAGAAATAAAGAATTAATACTGTGAAATGGCATATTTGTGGGAATGAATAACATGGGCCTAGTTATTTTAAAATTAACCTCCTGTAGACTTTTTGGTACTTTATTTTTGGAGACAGTGTCTTATTATTCAACTCAGACAGTTCTTAAACTCATGTTCCTCCTGCCACAGCCTCTCAAGCTGTTATAGACTTTTGCGGGAAACATTGTGCATTTTCAAATATACAAAGGACTATGATGTTTTCCATTTTATTTTATTGGTTTTTAGAATTCCATATCACTTGCAATTCCCAGAAAGAATTATCTATGATTTGCTTTATACAAAAACATGCTTAAATAACCAAAGTACTTATACCTTAAAAATCTTATATTAAAACTAACAGTGATTTACCAATGTTCACATTTTGATAATCATTCACATAATTTTGTTTTTCCTTTTTTTTTCCAGTTAGTATTTGTCAGATGAATTCATGCCAAATTCTTGCTTCAAGTATGTTAATAATGGAACATTTATATAGGTTCAAAATATATATGTTAAAAATCTAATTACCAATGTGATGATTTTAGAAGGTAAGACCTTTTGGGTGCTTATTAGGCTGTGAGGGTGAAGCTCTCATGCCTGAGATGAATGTAGTACCCTTATTAAAAAGAAGCTGAGGTGTAGCTTGTTAGTAAAGCACAAGCTTAACCTGGGAAAGACCATGGATTCAAGCTGCATCCGTCCAACCAAACAAAACTTAACAACAAAAAATCACCTTGAAAGCTCCTTTGACCCAACTACCATGTAACCATGCAGATAACAGCCATCTATGAACTAGAAAGCAGACTGTCACCAAGCACTGAATCATCCAGCACCTTGATCATGTACTGTTCAGTCTCCAGAACTGTCAGACATAAATTTTTGTTTTTTATAATCCACCTCCCACATGGTATTCATTTATACTGACATGACTGGTCTAATACATGGCTAATATTAAGTCTCTCCTTTGTCTTTTTAAGATATCAGTTTAGAATAATTACAGATTCACAGAGAATTGCAAAAATGTAGAGAGGTCTCATGTACTCTTCATCTAGGTTTCACCAATATTACATTCCTATAACACTATAGAACAATATTAAAAACAGAAAATTGATGGTTTTGCAAACCCTAGACATTAATAAGATTCCATGTGTCCCGTTTTCATATACTTGTATGAGTGAATGTGTATTATTGGATACAATTATATCATGTGTTTTTTTATGACCACCACCACAATCATGAAACAAAACTTCCATCCCCTCCAACTCCCATGCTATACCATAAGGCTCAGTTCAATATGATGCATTCCCTTTATTTACATTAAGGAGGTGTGAAGTGATATATTATGTATAAGCTTTATCACTATAAAAATTGAATCTTTAGTATGTATCTACAAAGAGGAAGTATCAATATTCCCTCTTTGCTAAATAGCTATGTTCTGTATTGATAAGAAAATATCTGGCTTTATGGCATCTATTTTAATATCATAGCTATATGTTACATCTTGAATATTCCCAAGACCACATTTGCCTCCTCACAATTTCTTCTGACAAATTATCTATCATGTAATATTCATCACTGAAGTAAGAAAATAGTAAGATAAATTGTATAGCTGAGATCCTCACAGATAATCTGTTTCAAAATGGTAGCCATGGAGTAAAGGGATGGTTGTTTTATTACTAAGTACACTAGAGTTTCTCTCAATTCCTTGTTGTTTTGCATCATTAATTTCTTAGCATAACTAAGAAAAATGATTTTATAAGGGGATTATGTCTTTGTAATTACATTCCAAGTTAAAGTTCTTTCTGCAGAACAATGCAAATCCATAATATTTTGCAGCTTCAACTTATGCTATTTTTTCTCAGACTTGAAGATGTGTTCAGGTCAACTGAATCCTTGACTTGACCCCATCATTTTTCTTTTCTATTCTAAAATCTGAGTGCATTTAAAAAGGATTTTACTTATATGGCTTTTATTTCTTTTAAATAAACTTAAAATACATGGAGATGGAAAAACTATATATACTCTCTGATCTTAAGCACTAGATCTTTAGGAAAGACCATTCTAGTGGCTAAAAATAAATAAAAGCAATTCCCCAAACTTTCAAAAATTCTTAAAATATGATGTTCAAATAAGCTCTAACTCTGCAGACTACATTTTTAAAATATCCAATTGTAAATTAGAACTTGTTAGGATCTAGGGAATCAGTAGTCAATTCAAATAATACCTAAAGGAAGGATTTCACTTTCAATTTCATACTCTGGAACTTGTGCATTTTTTAAACAAAATTTACTCATACAGTTGTTAATGATATAAAACATAGAAGCACTTAGTCAATTTCCTTTTATGGTCTCTAGTAAAATGAGGCAAAATGCTGATATTGAATAATAAAGATTTCCTTTTTTTTTGCTTTGCTGTTGAGTGAAGACTTTTATTTTCAGATAGCAGGCCATGGCCTACCCACAAACACACTCACATGAAATAATCTAACAATTTTCATGCATAAAGACCTACATGATGATTACATAAACCTTGACATTTAACTAGCTTGGTGATGTGGCTGAATCTAGTGTTCTCTGTTATCATTCATAGTAACTAAATACATTTAGTTTGATTATTAGTATCATATACATATAAAGTATTTCCATCCCCTTATGAAGATTTAGATAACATGTCAATGTCATAGCTTTCTGAGGAAAATGTAATATCTAATATTTCCTCTGAATTATTAAAGTACTTTTGTAATCCTTAGTGTTATATTGTTTTGACTTCTCTTTCCCTTCCCACTGAGATATCTTGTCCTTTCTTCCTTTGATTAAGATCCTCTCTCATAAGTCTGTCATCATCTGACCTCACATTTTATTGCTGCTTGCTTAATCAATCTTTTCAAAGTGCTACTAAACCCTGTCTCCAGTTCTAAAAAAATTTTTCTTGTTTTTAATTTTGTTAATTTATTCTCTTTTTCATCTCTACCAAACAATGGAAAATTCAAAATGATAGAAAGAAGAAATTCCAATATTATTGGTATTTATTCAGAATCCTGTTAGTCTTCAGATCATTTCAGGCTCTATGGGTATAATAACAAAACAAATAATCACACATGTGTCCTTTTTATGCTAATCAGCACTATTATAAATGGTTCCGGAAATACCAAGAACTCATTGCCCATCAATCCATTCACGTAATTACCACCTGCTTCATGTCCAGCACTCTTCTGATAATATTAGTACTGTGAATTTATAATGACTATATCATTGAAGTATGCATATGTGATCAAGAAAATAATCTAAAATATTCATAAAATTACTGTACCTGAGACTTTAGAAATATTTCAGTTAATTTTCACAATATTTTTGGAAATTTTCCTAATTGTTATCCATATTTACAGCTAGATATGACAAGCCACAGGTCTTGGGTTTAGCTCAGTTGGTATAATGCTGCTGCACACTCTCTGAGGATATGGGTTCAATCCCCAGAATAATGGGAGAAGGACATGGCAATCCACTACCAAAGTAATCATGAAATAATTAGCCATTGAAAACCCTATGAGGGTTTTCCTTATGAAGGACATCCTTATAGTGAATAACCAGCTTAATGCCATGTTTATCTTATGTCAACATCTATGCTGTTAACCAGTATATCTTCTTATTTTAAGGTGTATGGGAACAAATATGGAAACGTCCCACTTAGTGAAAATGTTTGTAAATATGTTATGCTGTACAGTCATAATATAGATTGAGATTGATTTTGGAAGACAGATTGAAATTAACCATAATTTACAAAATTTGCACCACATTCCAATTTGGTAGTCATTTCGTCCATGCTCAAATCCACTCAGAATGCTCACTTCCTTGCACAGTGTATCATTTCATTATTGGTCAGTTATGTCTTCTAATATGTTTATTAATCCAACATTAATCTTTGAAGAACTTTTATTTGAAGGGTAATATGCCAAGTACTAAAGGCACATAATGATGTGTTAAAACATGTAACTATGGTTAAGAATTTTAAAATGTATTAGAGGATTTTATTTATTTTTTACTATTTTGGATAAAATTCTGTCTCCTAATCATTTTCTTATGCCCATCTTCACTATGTTTTTTAGAACAATGGATAATAGCTACAAATTTTAATATGATGGCCATTAAAACAGAAACACAG
>VMDO01032259.1:0-19192 GCA_007922755.1 Pedetes capensis | reverse complement strand
TCTGTGTGTGTGTGTGTGTGTGTGTGTGTGTGTGTGTGTGTGTGTGTGTTTGTATGTTTTCCAATAATACTTAAGGAATTATAACCCAATCTTTCTCACTTAGTTTGGCTTGGAATGTCCCGTTTCCTTTGATCTTTGGTCCTTTGCAAACATAAGGATTTCTTGTGCTGTTTTTTATGTTAGTGTTATTAAAAAGAGTTGTGTGTGTCTGACAGAGTTGGAGATATGTTCTTTTATCACACTTTAATAATCAATATTCTGCTTTTTTATTCATAAACAAATGGTAATTCAAAACAATGAATCCTTAGTGTTTCACATGAAAACTGTCTTTTTTTCTATTTTCTTGCCCCTCTCAACATCATTTGAATGAACTGAGATCAAACGAGCATTGTAACATGTCAGAGGTGTATCCTTGTATTTCTTCTTTCTTAGCTCTTTCCTCTTGTTTTTTTATTTTTTACCAGCAAACATGCCCTCAAATGTTCCATTTACCATTACCAACAACAAAACTAGCAATGATAAAGTGGCTTGTGCTGTTCTATTGTCCTCTATGTTCAAGTTCAGTCAGTACTTGCTGTGTACCTACTATGTGCAAAGCCCCATGCCGGGCTCTCTAAAGTGACACAAAAAATAAACTTGCATTTTTGAGCATCCATTATGTGCTGGATTTTCTGCTTGGGGATTTTCCTAACAACACTGTGAAATAAATACAATTTAAGACATTAATTATGATTGGATACAAGTTCATAAACATAGGTTACAGAAATGAAATAATGATATGAGCTAGTGTATAATTCTGGCTTCAGGAATTCAGAGCAATGGAAGTCTCTTAGGAACTTTAGTAATTAGGAAAGGCTTCATGGGGGAGTTAGATTGAAGTTGACTATTGAAGGTGTAAAACCGTGATAGCCATAAAGACAACAGAAGGTGCTCCAAGAGGGGAGAAAAGAGTACTGAGAGCTCTCATTGTGCATTCAATGAGAAAATGAACATGACCAGGCCAGAAGTATCTTCCTGGAGAGAATTTGGGGATGGAAGCACATTTTAGAGGGCTTTAAAATTCTGCTGGTAATAGAGAGGGCAATCAATTTAGGTTTTTAATCAGGATTGAATAGTTATTTATTCAACACTTATTTCTTGAGCACCAAGTATGTATATGGCACTGTGACATGACAAAAACAGAGGAGATTAAATGTGAGAGCAGCATGATTAGGAGACCATTTAGGAAACTATTGCCATAATCCAGTCATGGATTGTCTTCTAACTGTGGCCCAGGTTGCTAAGTGTGGAGGAAGAAGGAAAGAGGAAAGTCAAGGTTAATTTTCAAGGAAAAATTGATGGGACTTGGCTACTCCATATGCTGCGGAAGATATAGGGCCAGGGAATGAATAAGGCAGTATCAAAAAATTTCCAACTTTTCATATTTAGGTGACTAGAAAATTCCGTGGATTAAAAACAAGTACCTTGGGAATATTTGCTATTTTATTGTTATTTATTTATTTATTTATTGCCATACTGGGGGTTGAACCCAGGGCCCTGAGGTTGCATGCTTTCCAAGTGCTATACCACTGCACTGCACCCCCAGCCCAGTCTTTAAATTTTTGAGACAGGGTCTCACTAAATTATGCAGACTGCCTCTGGTTTCAAACTTGCGATCCTCCTGCCTCCATCTCCTGAGTCTCTAGGATTACAGGTGTGCGCCACTGTGCCTGGCTCGCATATTTGCTATTTTAATGGCAAGGTTTTATTCAGTTGTAAAGAAGAATGAAATTACATCATCACCAGAAAAATAGATAGAACTGAAGATCATCATGTTTAGCGAAATAAGCCAGACTCAGAGATAAGTATTGCATGTTTTCTCGTGTATGTGGGATTTAGAAAATGAAAAAGGACATGAATGTTGAACTATTATGAATGTAGAAAGAGAAAAGGGAGAGAGGGAAGATTTAGAAAAAGGGGGCAAATATGATCAAAATACTTTATATGCATCTATGAAAAGGCCATAATGAGCAGCCCGGCACAGTGGTACATGCCTGTAATCTCAGTGACCCAGGAGGCAGAGTCAGAAGGATTGCAAATTCGAGACCAGAGGCAGTCTGCATAATTTAGCAAGACTCTGTCTCAAAAAAAAAATAAAATAAAATAAAAAGGGCTGAGGGTGCAGCTCAGTGGGCTAACACTTACAAAGCATGGAAGCCTGAGGCCCTAGGTTCAATCCTCAGTGCTGAAAAAAAAAAAGAAAGAAAAAGAAAAGAAAAGAAAAGGTCATAATGAGACTCATCACTTTATACAATGAATATACGCTAATAAAAACAGATACAGGGGTGTAAAAAGTTGGATTCTAGCCAGGCATGTTGGTACATCCCTGAAATCTCAGCTACTCAGGAGACTGAGGCAGAAGGATAGTAAGTTAGAGGCCATCCTGGCAACTGAGCAAGATCTTGTCTTAAGATAACATTTAAAAAGGGATGGGGATGCATGTCAGTAGCACCTGCCTACATGACAAAGCCTAGGGTGCAATCCTCAGTACCACAGAAAACTGGATTCTAGACATATTGTTTGAAGTGAAAGCAGATATTCTTAAGGGAGATGTTTGGTGGGTAGATGATGCCAGAGTACTAGAATAGATTGGCACACTATGCATAGCTCAGGACATGGGCTCTTAAAGATCAGAGTCACCAATCATCTGAAAAAAGCAATTACCATAGAATACTGTACTGCTTCCAAGTGAGTCCCTGGTAACTGTAGAGTATAAGTTTCCTGCCTTAACTTTAGTGTAATCAATATTCAGCTGCAAAGAACTACAGCATCATTCTGCAGTTCATATACATTTATCCCTCTTTCCTTCTTTCTACTTTGTGTACTTGTTCAAAAGCACAAAAGATAACGAATATTTCATGTGAAATTTACCCCTCAAACAAATTTTAACAGTAATATTCAGTATTGTTAATTATAAGAATAATGTAGTAAATCAGACATCTAGAATTTACTTATTTTGCATAAGTTTAAATTTACTGAATACCAGGTACAACATTTCCCTTCCTGACAGCCACCATTTTATTTTCTGCTTCAGCATTTGAGTATTTTAGATGTCTCATATAAGTGGAATCAATGCACTTAAAATAATGAAATAAACATACAAAAAGAATACTGTCAGGTCCAAAAAACTCCAGGTCAACTTAAAGAGACTCCCTACTGGTCAAGTTGAGAGAATTGGGACATCAGTAAGAAAACTAACAGCAGTGGATAAAAACACATCAAATATATTAGAAATGCATGAGTTCATCATACTTAAACTAAACAAAATCAAAAAATAAATAATAAAATCTTCAAAAGGAGTGAAAACATAAAGAACATTATTTATATCCATGCATATTTGTTGGGATTCCCAGGGGGATAGAGAGTACCCCAAACATGGCCAGCCCCAAGAGCTCATCTAGCCCACTTGGAATCCTATGGGGCAAGATAGCAACGGGTTGCCTTTGCTATACATCAATGGGTTGCCTTTGCTATACATCTCATTCTTCCTCCCTCCCATCTTGTAGGCCAAGATGGCACCCAAGGTATGGTAGCATCTAAAGCCTCCCTGGTGCCTAATTGGTCATTTCTTATCCTACCTTGTTCCCCTGATTGTCTGGCTATCAGGCCATATAAACTCCGGAGTTCAGAGTTCAGCAGCAAAGTACTGAACACCATCCAAGAGAAGCTCACCGGGTCCTTGCGGTTCCTTAGGAGCCCAAGGTAAGGAACCCAAGGCCCATATACTCATCTGCCTAGCCTAGTCTTCAGCCTTCCTCCGAACTGCCCTTATCATACTTCAACCCGCCTGCCACCTCTATCCGACCCCGACCTCTACAACGCCAGATATCCTACACGGACCAACAGCTTCATGAGGCAAGACTCCAGGAGTCAGGCTCAGGGCCCCAGAAGCAGCAAAAGCTGCAAGCTGGAAGAGCAATGACACCCACACCCAGGAGGCTCTGCTCCAGCAGCAGAGAGAGCAGCTGAGCGCTTCCCTTCTCCAACTCTCCTTTCCCCTCTTCCTAATCCCCCATTTCTTTCCCCTCCTTTGTGAATAAACCCGTCCTTCTTTGAATAAACCCGTCCTCCTCTCCTGTGAGTGATACTCTGTTCTCTGGCCACAGCCTCGCCACTGGGTGCAGTGTCAGGGCACCCACCTCTTGCTTCCACCCACAATACAGAGAGAGAGAAAACCCAGGAAGAACCCGACACATATGTCCTTTTAATAAGCACCTATGCCATGTTTCAGTGCATAATTGACAACTTAAACTACAACCCACCATGCTATTTGCATATTTAACTAGGGTACACCTTATACTCTATGGGGCAAAATGCCATCTGTTGGGCAATTGTGATTAATAAGATTTGAGCATCCACCCTTTTGTTGTCTACAGCTAAGAAATTAAATTTTCTAGAGTTTGGAAAAATAGTCCTGCAAGTCCATCACAAAGAATAATTTATTACTTTATTTCTTAATACAGAGGTTAATATATGTGATCAAAAATATGGTGAATTATTACAGTAAAAGACACATTGTTATTAATCTTTCTCAAAATACTCCCCTTGGCTCCAAACACAAGTATCCCATCATTCTTGCCACTTTCTGAAGCAGTTCTGGAAGTTCTCTTCTGTGTCCTTAGTTTCATCCTCATCCAGATGGAGAATAAAAGTAAGGACACAGAAGAGAACTTCCAGAAAGATGAATGGCAATGTGTCTTTTACTGTAACAATTTTTAAAATTTTAGCATTCACCATTGTGCCAGCAATTTCTGTCAAATAAAAACATTATGGCATGTCCTCATCCACCTTATTCACTGAATCTGGCACTATGTGACTTCTGGCTCTTCCTCAAAGTCTAAAATGACCATGTAAAGTAAACTTTTTGAATGGACATGAGGTAGCCACAATACCACAACTAAAGACACTCAAGAAAGGTGGCTTCCAGAACTGCTTCAGAATGTGGCAAGAATGATGGTATAAGTGCAGTCAAAGCCAGAGGAAATATTTTGAGGAGGATTAATGACAACGTATCTTTTACTGTATTTTTTTATTTCAACATTCACCATATATTTTGATCATACTTCATAGAGGCCAGAGTACAGAGATCTGAAAATGATATCCTATTCTTCTATCTAAGAAGTTAATTACCTTGGAGAAGGCTCTTTCTCACCCAGAGGGTATGGCCTATGATCCCTTCCCATTCTAACATTTTACAACTTAAAGAAAATTATCTCTGAACAATATTTAGTTAACTATAGTGTGTTTATCTACTTGAAAAGAGAAGAACTTTCTGTGAGATACTCATAAGCATAGATTTCAATAAATTTCTACTATGGCTTCTTTTTTTTCCCAGTACTCAGGGTCTGAATCCAAGGTCTCGTGTGTACTTTGCAAGTGCTGTACCACTGGGCTGCACCCTCAGCCCTATTTTTTATTGTTTATCTTGAGACAAGGCCTCACTAAGTTACTCAGGCTGCCTCCATCCTTGAACTTGCAATCCTCCTGCCTCTGTCTCCAGAGTCGCTGGGATTACAGGTGTGCATCACTGTGCCCAGTCTTCACTGGCTTCTTCCAAATTTTTACTCACAGATGAATTCATAATGTTCTTAGCCTAATTTTACCAAATGGGTAAACTAATTTAATCATTTGCCACTCTATTTAATAAGACAGAAGTAGTAGGGCTCAGTGTTTTTTACATACCTATCTTCTATTTACACATAGGTATGTGATGTTATGCCTGCAGCTGTACCATCCCTTCCAATCTTTTTTTTCCTCAATATTATATACCTGAGCTAATGGACTCAAAATGGCCACTTCTAAATTGCCTGATGTGTCATTGAAAAAGAAAAGAGAAAAAAAAAAAAGCATTGAAAAGTGGCAATTTAGTACTTTTGTGGATATAGTATAGCCTTAACAATATGGAAAAGTGGATGATAGTCCGCATGGTAACTTGCTTACATAGTTCATATTGAGATTTTACTGCCCACATTAATATTTAATTCATATTATATGAACTAAATCTGAATGTATTCATAAATGATGAAGCATTTGGATGATTTTTATATGTTCTAGAGTTTCCAGTAATTATCAAGCCCTGATAGTTAAAATAATGCTGTTTTTCCCAGGCAAGTTCAGCAGTTGAGAGACTTAGTGCATCATGTGACCAGCCATTGTCATAACTTTGTTTCATTCATGCTTCTACTCAGTAAATAGTGAGCATCTACTGCTGTAGTACATTTATTCCTGTGTGAATTATAAAGCCTATATAGAACACCTGGATCTAAATGCCAGGTAGCTGCGAGTGGGAAGACCGTTGACAGTTGTAGATAGCATCAGAGTAAGCCCACAAATAAGTGCTCCACTAGGTAGGTGAGGATTCACAGATGTCATCTGAGCTCAGTGATCAAACCTGAGGAAAGTATGCTTGTTATCAAAGCATCAGGCAGTGGAATTCTTAAGTAGGTGATTCAGAAATCATGAGATTGAAAATCTGGTGAAATGTAGGCAGTAACAACTGAAGTGGTAGAGTAAAATAAGACATGATAAATGTCCTCCAGCAGTACTCTTTCTAGGTGATCTAATAAAGTCCCATGTCTTTAAATGCCGTTCATACTTTAATGACTATCAAGTTAATATGCATAGCCTCTATCTTTCCCTAGTCTTCAAACTCCAAAGCCACTGTCCAATTAAAACATCCACTTGACACTGAATTAGTATCTAAACATAGCATTCACAAAATGGAACTCTTGATTCCACTCCTCCCTCCTGCCCCTTCTTCAGCTGTCCCTTTTTCTGTAAATTGTACTACCACTCACCTAGTTATTCAAACAAAAGTATATAAGACATTCTTGACCCTTCTTTTTCTTCACTGCTATCAGCTTCTCATATTTATTCCAATAAGAGGTATTATCAACTTTACCTTCAAAATATATTCTAAATATCCCCACTTCCCTTTGTCTGCAACACCATTAAGTAACCAAATCCAGCATTAGTTTTCATTAGAACAAAAGGAATTATCTCCTCCCTGATCCCCCTGATTCTATTTTTGCCCCCTACCAATTTTCTACGTATCAGCAAGAATGATTTTAAAGTATTAATTGAATCAACTTAAAACCTTCCAGTGGGTTTCCATTACATTTCAAATAAAATCCACCCTCTCACACTCTTCACTATAGCTGAGATCTATGACCAAATTATTTATCCCTCTTCCCTTTGCTCACTATGCTTTTGTACAACTGGCTTTTTTTTCTATGCTTTAAACACTTCAAGCTTGTTGTTACTACTATATAAAATTTTCAGCTCCCTGGATCTTCAATGTGACTGGTAATTCTTCTGTCAGCTAAAATGTAACCTTCTTGATAGGTCTTCCTTACACACTCTACAGAAAGTAGTCCCTTCCAATCCTCCGTATTATCTATTTCACTCATTTGTTTGCACGATCACTTGTTTCTTTTTCCACTTTAATCTGTGTAAAGGCAGGGTTGCTGTCCTTATCTTTAGTACCTAGAACAGTGCCTGTCACCTAATAGATACTCAAGAAATAATTATTGATTGAGCAAATGAAATAATTAGTGTATGAACTTAGGAAATTTTGCTATTTCAGCTCTATGTGCCCTTATTACCTCTTGTTCAATTAAGAGACAATTCCCTATAGATAACAGACAAGAGAGCTAAGAAACTAGCATTTTTCTAATAAAGAGACAATGAAGATATTAGAGTACTTATTATTACCTATTCAGAAGTGTCAAATTCAAAAATTTCTTTAAAATCCAGTAAGCTGCTATACTAAGTTTCTGCTCAGGTATCAGTTCCAGACCATGAGGAATGGTATCAAATTTGTAATCACTCAGGTAATGCCACTCTAAAATATTTGTGCTAAAAATTTCACCTTTTTCTAGTGCAGTTGTTTTTTGTTGTTAGGTACTGTGGAGTCATGTCTGACCCATAGTGACCCTCATAGGGTTTTTAATGGCTGATCATTTCAGGATTGTTTTTGGGAATGGACTGCCATATCCTTCTCCAGTTCTTCCTATGCTGGGGATCAAACACAGGTCCTCAGGAACTATGGAGCAGCACTCTACCAATTGAGCTAAACCTCAGCCCCTAGTGCAGTTAGTGTAGTAGGAAACCTAGAAATCATCAAGTATTGCTCCAGAAATCTGGATTCCCTTCGAATCTCCATGTAGTTGCTGTTCTTTGTGTCGTAGCTGCCTAATCTCTGTTGCAATAGGTATAGGACTTTAGTAATTGGCTATATTAGGACAATAGTGAGGAATTAGAGGAAGCCCCAGCTGTTCTAAAAGTCTTTGCTCAGATCACAGCAAATTAACCCTTCTTTTTAAATTCCCATGAGATTCAAGCATCCTTGAAAATGTCCATGGAAATGGGCAATGGTACTCTGATTTGGGGGACAGGAACTTCCACTGAAGGATTTTAAGTAATTTTTTGACAAAACAAAAATCTAAGACATGAATTCTGTGCCTCGCTAGTTAGATATGTGCTAAATCAGATAATACGACTCTAAGGTTTTCGAATATAACTATTTTTCTTCTGATTCTTCACACAAATATTTTAATGTTTATTTTATTCTTTCTAATTATGGCTATTTTAGCATGACATAAATGTCATTATAAAGTGAAAATCAAAAGGATGAGTTTGGAGACTGTTAGATGTTGAAAAAGCATTTGACTGTAGTAAGATTTATATATATTTCAAATTTTGATAAGTTTGTACTCACTAATTATTTTCTTTCTGGGCTGCAACTACTTTATTGTAATTTTCAAGTGGTTTTACATTTGGCATCTCAGTGTAATAGCTTCAACCTTTTCCAAAAAGCCAATATGGATTTATGACTTCTTGCTTTCTCTTATATTAGTAAAACAACAGTGGACAATCAAAAGGTATGGCCATTTGAAAATTCTTGAGACTCAGGAAAACTAGCTAATATAAAAGTCCTGGCTAAGGCTAAAGATAATTTTATTGATTATTTAAAATATCATTTGATTGTGCCAGTTTTTTGTCAGTAATTGATTAGCATTTTATTTAAAGGTACAGAATGATAGCAATATTACCTCTAATTTATCTTATTACTTCAGAACTATTTTCAATATCTTTTTTTATGGTGCCTACAGAGAGCTATTTCTTGTGGTCCTGAGGATAAAAAAAAAGAAACTTGTGTATTTTTCTCTTTAATGATGGTTATAATACCTACTTTGCTTATTAACAAAGTCCATCATGATATCATCCATTTGTACATTAACTTTTGTGGTTAAGTTAAAATTTTGAAGTGAAAAATAATCTTGTTAAATAATTCAACAATTAAAATATTTTGATAATTCTTTGGACGTGTAGTCAGGAAAGACCAATCCCTGGGGAAGGACATCGTGTTTGAGAGAGTGGCAGGTCAATGAAAGAAAGGAAAACCCTCCACTAGATGGATTGACAGTGTCTGCAACAATGGGCTTAAACATAAATAAGATTGTGTGCCTGGCACAGAATTGGGGACTGTTTCCATATGCTGTACATAGGGTCGCTGTGAGTCAGACCTGATTCGACGGCATCTAACAACCACCACCACCACCTTTGGGGAATTCTGAATCAGCACACTGTAACTCTTTTTTATTTAAAAAGTGTTGTTTGGAGTAGGCATAACTATGGGGTGGCAACAAAGGTGCTTACACTGTACACCTTTTTCTATCTCCATCTAAATACACAAAATACCAAAAAATACAGTGCCTTAAAACTAAATTGTGGTATTGATCTAATAGAACCAAGTATGTAAAAGACATATTCCTAAACTTGAAAACAGAGTGTTCTATAATTTTTAATGCTCATGTAGCCTACTTTATAAGAATGATTTATTTATTTTCATTCTTATTAGTAATAAGAGCTACAAACACATCTATGACACTATGCCTCTCTGGTAATGCATAACCAGCTAAGCCAGAGTTTAGGGTTAAATGACTCCTCTGGCTTCATCAGAATTAACAAAAGCATTACTTTCCCTCTCACTTCCCCTTGAGTTCCCTGCTTTGCAGTACTAAATCAGGTCATAATGGCATAATTGAAAGTCTTCACAAACTTGCATAAAAGTTACTTGCTTTGATTTTTGTACTTCAGCAGCCTAAACTAGACACTTCACATCTTGCCCCTGGTAAAATTATCTAAGTAGATCAGAGGTCACAATGTAGATATATTAATTAGCTGTTGAGATGGCTCCTTAATAAATGAACTAGATAAGTTTTAATCTTAGAATAAATGTTTATTGGCCATCTATTCAAAACATGATTAACACTACACTAGGAGTTATACTTTCAAAGAAGTATTTTTAAAAGCAAATCTTGTTATCAAGGAAATTACAGACTATTCATGTAGACAGACACTAGTGAAACTTTTAAAATACAAAACAACTATACAGAAGATATCATTAGGTATTAAATGAGTGGTACATGCAGTAAGCACCTCAGCAGCTCATTGAAGGAAGTAATCACTGTAACTTGAAGTCAGAGAAGGCTTTTTGGAGCAAATAAGTCTTACATAGTATAGTGACCAATAGTCCTTAGTTTTTCATCAATGCTAAACAATGCCGTGAATATGAAATTAGATTTCAGAATTACTGTGTTGTTTTTCTCAGCTGCTTTTAAAAATAAAATAAACTTTATGAGTTTTCCAAACTGTGTATTTTTTACAGTGTGAATCCTTAGGATTTATGCATTCAATATTATATTATTTTCCACTTTTGATATAATACTTCACAGTTGTTTTCAAAATTCATATATGTGATTGTTATATACACCCATTGTTACCCTGTGCTAAGAGTATGAAGGTTTCAGTGGCAAGCATGGTCAATAATATCCTTCGTCCTTTTTCCCATTCCCCTTAATACCCAGGTCAACATTAGAAAACACTTAAGAATCATATCATGAAAAGTCAAATTTTTAACAGTAGAAGATAAATTAAACAAAATATGACTTAGATTGTAATTTTTTTATTTGTATGTGAATATATGCTAATTGTATGCATGCCTTATCCCAGTATATTGCAATCCCCTTGATAACTGGGTTCACCTTTAATTCATGATTGTATAGTCTCTTTGCCACTATACACATTAAACATGTTGACCACGCAATGAATGTTTATTGAACCAAAGCCAATGTTAACAGTATGGATGTGGGAGACAGTAATGGGAAAATTCATGAGAAATTAACAGGCAAGCAATTTAAATTCAGATATCCTATTTGGAAATATTTTTTATCTGCTGAAAGTATTTGGACAATACATATTCAACTTGCTGATCATATTTTCTAGTACACTTCCATTTGTATTCATGGTTTTCAACCAGATAATGTGGTATTTTAAATATTTTATAATAATATATGTCTCTGCACACATACGATAATTGAGACTTTCTTGGAACAATATACTTGTTCTTCTTACTAGTGTTTGCTTATTAGCAAACAAGAGGCATGTTTTCCTCATGAATTTAAATAGGTTCTATTTCTCACCATCTTCAATACATTACTTCAGTGAGGTGAGGAACAAATAAACTACTGGATATTTTTAGAATTCATCAATACCTACTTCCATGAAGGCTTCTAATACTATAGATTTCATTTACTCATTCTATGTGCCCCATATGTCACAGTAGATAATGAGTTTGGGTTTTGTAGATAATTGAGTGAAAAATTTATCTCTTTTCCTGAGACTTTTCAGTCTGCAATTAACAACGTTTTGAAAGAACAAATATAATGGCAATCCTCATATCGGCTTCTAATGAATTAATTTTGAGATACTCTAATTACCTCTTATTTATAACATAAAGCTTTGAAAGAGTTGTCATAATCATTTAAAATCCCCAAATTAAGGTTGGCACTGTAGCATACACCTATAATTCTAGTGACTTGGGAGGCTGAGGCAGGAGGATCAAGAGTTTGACACACAGGCAGCCTGTGCAACTTAGTGAGACTGTCTCAAAAAACTAAAAAAATGAAAAAGAGGCTGGGTGTTCAGCTCAGTGATACAGTGCTTAAATAACATGTGTGAGACTCTGAGTTCAACTCCTCAGTCCTGAAAAGAGAAATCCCCAAATTAAGAAGAATGCAATTTGGATCTTGAAAATATGTTGCTAGGTAAGATTGTTGTTGTTGTTAGGTGCCCTCAAGTCGGTATCCGACTCATAGCGACCCTCATAGGGTTTTCAATGGCTGAGTGCTTCGGGATTGTCTTGGGAGTGGATTGCCAGGCCCTTCTCCCATTTTTGCCTTGCTGGGAATTGAACTCGGGGCCTCAGAGACTGCAGTGCAGCGCTCTACCCACTGAGCTAAATCCCAGCCCCTAGGTAAGATTATCATCACTTTTTCTATGTCACATAACTGGATCGCAAAAATGTTGAATGTCTATCAATATATTGCATATTTCTCAATTCTAATGACTTAAACCTTCCCGGCCTGCAGTCATATCACTGTGGCATCCAATCCCATCAGATCTCAAAAGCTAAGCAGGGTGGGACCTGGTTAGTACTTGGATGGAAGACTGCCTGGGAACACCAGGTGCTGTAGGCTTGGGAGAAAGACCCAGCAGCCCAGTCCCAAAAAGCAATCAGCCATTGAAAACCCTATGAATAGCAGAGAAGCACTGCCAATAATGCTTCGCCTGTTGCACATAAGGGTCTCTATGAGTTGAACACCGACTTGAGGGCACCTAACATCACAACAAACCTTCTCAAATTCATTTTGGAAGTTTCTTTATTGATCACAGTGTTGATGTTATGTATCTATGCTGATTTTATTATCTTATCCCCAATTATAGCTATAACTGATGAGCTAGAATTATTTCAAAGAAGTCACAATGCTTATTCAAGTTCCAAGATGATTTTGGGAAAAGCCCACTAACCAGATGACATTTCTTTCAAAACAATGGAGAAATTTTCTCACGTTAGTATTTAAAGTATCTAGTTTGTAAAAGAGAAAACATATGTGTACAGAATGTAATTCTTACCCAACAACATTCTTCGAGAATTTTATTGAAATAGGTTTTTAAAAATAAGGTTGTAAAGTTTTAGTATTTTTTATTATCGTTTAACTGTTTCTTTGCCTTGACTCTCCAGTTATTTTGGAGACCACTTATGTGAAATGAATCTGATACCATTTTAAAATGTGTTATTGATTGTCTTATGAAGATTGCCAGTCATTATTATGCAAGATGTAAGTACAGCACTCTAGTCTGGAAATATTGATGAAACAAAGTATTCTTTTTCATTCCTGGAAAAGCTACCACTTGTGACATATTTGCTTCAAAGTCTTATTCAGAGCAAAGCAAAATCTTGAATATGTGTCTTCTGTCACATTTGAAGTAAATTTTTTTGATGGCTGAGAATAGTCTTTAGTTGTTGAGGATATAGATTTAGCAATTGTTAAAATAATTACTTGAGCTCATCCAAACATTAAAGAACTTTGTTGTCCAGCCTATATCTTCTTGAACAGTCATTTCTCCTTTTTTCCATCTTGCACGCTTCTCTTCATCATTCAGGACCCAATTCAAATCTTACCACATCCGTTCATCTAGTCATTCAATAAATATTTCTTAGGTTTCTTCTATGTGCCAGGAACTGTGTTAGATGTGCGGTGAGAAAAATTTGAAATAATGTCTGAAGTCATAGACCTTGAAGTTTATAGGGAAGACAATCAAATAAGTACCTATAAAATAAAAAAAACAATTATAATTACTGCTACTTAAGAAAGAAATATGGTACTCAGAGAACTTAGAAATGGGTTATTTGATTCTGGAAAATTTTGCCTCATTTCTTCCAAGGCAGTGTTAGGCACTACTTGTCTGTGTGCCATCCACTTTCTTGTGATCCTATACCATACCACATGGGATGGGATTTTGTTGTTTGTTTGTTTGTTCTTGTTTGCTTATTTGTTTATTACTACCGGTATCTTTATTTAGCCTACAGTGGTACCATCGTGACTTCTGATCCTGTCAGATCTCAGAAGCTAAGCATATTGGGGCCTGGTTAGTACTTGGATGGGAGAAGCTTGGGAATGCCAGGTGCTGTAGGCTTGGGAGATGGACCCAGCAACCCACTCTCAAAAATCAATCCACCATTGAAAACCCTATGAATAGCAGAGAACCACTGACAATAGTGGTTCACCTGTTGTATGCACGGTCGCTATGAGTTGGACACCGGCTCTGAATAAGACTTTGAAGCAAATATGTGACAACAGCAACAATCTATTTAATTTTATTTCAAGTATATTTTCATTATTAATTGACACATAGTAATTATATATACTTATGGGGTTCAGTCGTCTGAGGTTTAGCTCCATTGTTAGGTTGTTGCTCCACACTCTCTGAGGTCTAGGGTTGGATCTCCAGCACCGCAAAAATGGGAGAAGGATGTGGCAATCCACTCCCAAAGCAATATTGAAAATAAACCATTGAAAACCCTATCAGGGTCACTATGAGTCAGACCTGTCTCCATGGCACGTAACAACAACATGGCCTTCAATGTGACATTTCAGTTCATGTATATAATGCGTAATGATGGTATATGCATTTCTGTCATACATTCATCACATTACATTATAGGAATTTCTTCAGGTGGTTGCAATCTCAGAAAAAAATGTACAATCAGGCTTTGAAGAAAGAGAAACATGGATTTAACTCTTGTTTTTTCCATTTGCATGCTATGACCTTGGAAAAATGACCTAATCTCTCTGAATTAGTTTGCTCATTTTAAAATGAAGATGAAAGAAACTTTCTTTTTTTTATTTATGAATGTTGGTGAGATACAGAGTAGTAAAACTTTTGCTCTATCCATTATGCAACAATTTTAGATCACTTTTGCTTACTCATTCATCAATGTACATATTTTCCAGCACCATATTTCTCATGTATTCATATAGTCACATCATATATTTTGAGATTTTCCTCCCCCTTTTTCCCATCTACCTTATTTCCCCTCCCCCTCTCCTTGTGAAGGAAACTTTCTTATGGTGTGGGTGAAAATTAAATCATAGTATGTAAAGTAGTTAGCACAAAACAAGGAATAAATTCTCTTCCATATTGGTCAGAGGCCTTCAGCATCCATTTTTGTTCCTTAATGCTTAATCTATCATAGCTGCCCGGTACATGTTGCTGGATGAATTTTTAATACAGAACATTACCACTTTTAGACAGAAAATGTTTCTGAAGGTATATATTAATGCATTATATAAAATTCAGACTGTATATGCTATGCATTTTGGTGTGCTCTAGCTGCCGATTACCTTGGTTTTAACACTACAAGATATTGTTCAATGCATAGGTAAAATTTTCATAAGAGGCTGACCTTTCTTGAGCAGCTCCAAATGAGAAGTGGAAACATTCAAAAGGGAGAAAATTACTGGCTGCATTTATTAATCAACAATTATCCAATTTTGTGCCAGGCAAGAGAAATGTAAGACATGATTTCTGCAGTTAAGAAGCTTACAATCTAGTTGAGAAGAGTGACTCATGAAACTATTATGACAATTAAGTGCAAAATTGGGTGGCACTGGTTCTCAGTGCAGTACGAGTCCGGGAAAGGCAGAAATCAGTATGAGCTGCAGAATGTCAGGAAAGTCTATTAAGTTAGGGCTTCAAATGAAAAGACGATTTTTCAGACCTAGGAAGACAAATGCAGAAAAAGAGAGATTATTTGTAAGACATTCATTGTGCCACTGTTCCTTGCTTTCCAATTCTGTATTTGAAAAAAGAAATTGACTTATACCTCACACACTTAAAGTATTTTCTCTCTTAGTTGACACAAAATGATTCTTCACTGGAAAGCCTGTTACATAGCATTTCTAATTTATAAAGTGAAAAGAGAAAATAGTGTCATGTATTATATGCAATAAAATTAATCATCACATAAATGCTTCACTTATATTATGGAGCTTGATCTTCGTTGCAAACTTTATTACCATTCTTACATGCATAGCTATGCACTGATTATTGTATAAACCAAATTCCAGTAATGGAACTATTTCTTTTTTGTTTGTTTGTTTCTCTTTACTGGGAATGAACTCAGGACCTTCTGTGTGGGACGTAAGCCCTCTACCATTGAGCAAAACCCCTACCCTTGACACATTTTAAATCAAACTTTTACTTAAAACTTCTGGCATCTTGTCATGTTTTCTGTTTCTTATTAATTTGATACTGTACCTGTGTTCCAACAGCATTATTTTAATGGAAGCATGGAGCTTAGGATGTCTTAAGGATAAAATGTTTTAGAAAATTGATGCTTCCTTTGTATGGTTGGGTATGTATTTGTGAGTACAAGATTTAGGTAAGCTTACAGTATCACTGCTTCAACATTTGGCAAAAAGTAGTATAATGATACTTATAAATATATTCTGTGAGAGTGTGAATATGCATCATCTTTCCCATATTACATATTGATAGTCTGTGATAAGAATAATACAAAAAGAACAAACCAAAAACTCCCAAAATGAATAGTACTCTAAAATAGATAAGAAAAATACTAATATATTTTTAAATTGTCATGACATAATGTAGTAAAAGATCTGATCTGAGAAATTTATTAATTTTTCTTGAAGAATAGGATATGAATTCCTCTTGAAACTTTAAATTGTGGATGGGCAGTTTCTTTATAGGGCAATAGCAGGATGCCATAGATAAGGGCTCCAAATCCTTCATTTTATATTAACTTGGTTAATGGAAGGGAATGGATGACTGGGCAATCCAAAGAACCGAGTGATCCAACTGCCATTCCAATTTGTATTAATCCTACATTTTGTGTGTGCATTTCTTTGCTGAGTAGATAATGTTTTTTGAAAGCTGGAAGTGAACATGCCCATATGTGTGCGTAACAAATAATATCTGATGTAATTTGAGGCCTATAATTATTAAATTATTTAAAAACTGAAAAAACCCCTCTAATTAATCAAGGAAGAAGTTATGTAAGACTTTTCTATGGGAATAGAAATGCAGTATGTGATCAGATAAACAAGATATAGTCCTTATACACTAGGAGTTTATAAGCTGGTGAGAAAGAAAATCTTCTATGCAAGCTATCACAAAGCAGATGATGATTATGTGCTATAGCTGAGAATGCAAACACATTCTTCACATGACTTTCTTATATGGAAATCATAATAAAATATTCAAAGGTAGCTCTTTAAAGACATCTTTGAAGAATTTAAATACTTTGCTTCGGGTAAATATCTTTCTGGGCAACAAACTTAGAATAAGAATATAGTTTATAAACTCCAAAGGACTTAATCTTAAATGTGTTCCTTTGACTATCTCACATATCAAAAATCTCAAGTAGGATTTCACAGAAAATAACTTGTGACACACTTCACTGTGTGGATGACCAAAGGGAACATCTTAAACTACCAAACACATTATCAGAGATAAAAAGTGCTGTGAGAAGATAATAGGAAAGGAACAAAATATAAAGCAGCACTTTTGGAGTGAAGGATTTGGGTAAGGTTTCACAGAAGGTGTGCTATTGTTTGTTTGGTGTCTGATACATTTTGAGTGTAAGATGTGTGGGAGTTCAAAAAGGAAAATATTAACAGAGGAAACTAGGAGATAAACTAAGAACAGATTATGTAGGGCCTTCAATACTATCAGTATTGAACAGTAAGAAGTATGGGCTTTGTGGTATGGGTAAAAAAGAAACTTGAGTATGAGAGTAATAAAAGTGGGAACACATTTACAGATAGATTTTTTTTCTTCAGACAATAAAGACAGTATATTGAGATGGAAAGAAATTAGTGGCAAGGTAAACAGTTCTGGAAATTGTAATAGCCTACGTGAGAAACCATGGAAATCTAGATTAAATTGTTGTTTTTGCTAGGTGCTGTCAAGTCAGATCCAACTCCTAGCAATCCTCATAGGGTTTCCAATGGCTGATTGTTTTGGGATCTCTTCTGGAGTGGACTGCCCTGTCCTTCTCCAGCGTAATGATGGTAGCATACTTTAAAAGAAATAGATTTAAGAAAGATCTCAAAGGCAAAATCAAAAGGATTTTATGACTAAGTGTAGGAAAATGAGAAAAGACTTTATGTTCCTTTGAAAATAGTAATTCCTTTAACAGAATTGGGGATACATAAAGAGAAACAAACATGAAGAAGTTGAATTCCATTTTTGATGTGCTAAGTTTGAGATACCAATAAACACTCAGAAAGCAACTGGAAATGTGTATCTATAGATCAAATCAGGAAGCCACAAGGCAAGAGAAGAAACACTATGGGTGTTATTAGCAAAAATAATGTTAATAAGAGGCTTAAAATACATACTTCCCTCAGCAGATATTTTCTTTAGGAATATTTTTAGGAGACTAGAGGAAGTTACAGATAATTTCTTTTACTAACATGATTGTCTCTATGCTGCCAAGGTAAATTATGCTATTGGTAGGATATGTGCAGAGTTTTATATTTTTCACCCAGACATCAATCATTCAAAGAAAAAGTAAAACTATAGACAATTAGTTCTTTTTAGACCCAATCAGTGGTGCTCCATTTGAGGCAGAAGAGATAGTAAGGATATATAATTATGCCATAATTGATATGAATCATAAGAAACAATTGCCACCATATCTAACAGGTACTCACCAATATTTGGACCAGTGGATGGCCATAATTTCTTATTTTAGAGAAAGAAATATGAGTTGCTTTAAAGTAAGTTAAATTTCTTAATAAAGAATTAGATATTAAATTAAAAGTTTAACAGTATGTTTTGTATAATAAAAAGTGTGTATGTAAATGTTTCATGAATGATGCCACTAGGATCTAGTTAATTATACTGCCTTCATATATATATATATATATATATATATATATATATATATATATATATATATACATATGGCATATGTATATATATATATGGTATATTTATATATGGCATATATATATGCCTGCAGCCATAGCCCTGCGGCATCCGATCCCATCAGATCTCTGAAGCTAAGCAGGGTCGGGCCTGGGAGACCTCCTGGGAACACCAGAAGCTGTAGGCTTGGGAGAAGGACCTGGCAACCCCCTCCCAAAAATCAATCTGCCATTGAAAACCCTATGCACAGCAGAGAAGCACTGACAATAGTGTTTCCCGTTGTACAGAGGGTCGCTATGAGTCAGATACTGACTTGACGGCACCTAACAACAACAAACAACTATATATA
>VMDO01032258.1:0-19197 GCA_007922755.1 Pedetes capensis | reverse complement strand
AGATTGAAAAAAAATAGAAATATATGTTTAATTTTTAGGAAAGCAGCAAAACTTGTAACCAGGCAACTTGTACACAAAGGTAATGGCTACAACAGAAAACTTGACAGGACCCAAGTACCTTCTCTTTAAAGGCACATTGTTAAATCAGAGGAAAAAACCGCTAGCCGCTAGTAACTGATTCAACAACAAGTGTGCAAATGAAAGCCGCAGAAGCCTCTAGGGCCATGTTAATTATCTCAGGGTCAGAGGCAGTAAGAAGATTGTCTGGCAGTTTCCGAGGCAGTCAGATGGCAGTGCCAACACGGAAGCCTCCCCAAGGTCTGGCCGTTACAGCACTGTCATATTTCAAATGACAGGTAATTCTTATGAACACACTGACACTAACCTCCTCAATTATAGTCAATGTCAAGGTCTTATAACTGGAGAACTGTTAATTTCTAACATATATATTGCCTGACAGAAAGACTTTATTAAAAAAAAAAAAACCAACTAAGTGTTAAAGCACCTATTGCACAATGCTAAAGTAAGCTTTGCAATACTCACACACAGATAAAGTCTTTGGAGCCATTACCTATTAGGGAACAAAGTGTAATAAGGATCATTTTACAGCATTTATAGCAGAAAGAAACCTCAGGGAAGGGTAGTGGGCCTGAGCATCATTCTCCATGTTTATAGTGACATTTCAGACTAGGACATTTTGATTTAGACTTACTTCATTTTTCAATACAATCATATTATGTTTCATAGATTTGTGTAGGTGTAGTGTTATTTCTTCAAAGTGTATTTTACCAGATGCAATTTTTTTCATCTTTCAGTTTGTTTGCATGTATTTGCAAACTCATGTTGGATTTGTCCATGCTCATCTTATTTTTTCTTTAACTCATCAGCTCCATGACGTACTACCGAGGTATTCAGATGTCTCCATGTGTTTTTATAAACCTTGCATGGTGCAACTTTCGATGAAGAACCAGAATCATATTCCAGTGTCCCAAATTTTAAAACTAAAATTACATTTCTAAAAGATTACTTTCTAATGAGAATTTTAGCTCTACCTCAGTGAAGATTGTTAATAGTAAGCAGTTGGGCAAAAGAAGACATGGAGGAATACTGAGGCACAAAAAGAGCTTTTATAGCTTTGAATTAGAAGCCCTTCTACTATGTATCTTTGGTCCTTCATGAAAAGTTCTTAATCATGGGCTCTGAACTACTGAAAGACGTTACAAAATTGAGGCAGGTTGAAATTACGTGCAAATTTCAATTTTTATATATGTGTACTTTTCTAGGAAAAGAGTACGTGATAATTCATCTAATTCTTATTTTAAAACTTTATTTATTTATGTATGTATTTATTTATGTATTTATTTATTCATCTATTATGACAAATTTTCTCTGAGTTACCCAAGCTGAACTCACACTTGCAATCCTCCCTCAGCCTCTTGGGTAGCTGGGATTACAGGCATACACACTGCAATTGGCTATATTCATGTAATTTTTTTTTTTTAAACAGAGTCTTACAGTGTAGCCCAGGCTTCCCTTAAACTCATAATGTAGATTAGGCTGGCCTTGCACTCATGTCAGTTCTTCTGCCTCAGCTTCCCAAGTGCTAGGATTACAGGTGTGCACCACTACACCTGGTTTTATTCATGTCGTTGTTAAGGGAACCTGTAACCTTGCAATTTAAACCAGTAACATACAATCTACATAACTTTTTATTTCCAAAAGGTATCTACTTACAAACGAGGAATATAGAACCTTATTAAAGTAGGAGATTCATTTAAGATTTAAATAAGATTTTAACTTTAATTTGCAAATACAATGAAAAACTGATTTTTATTTTTCTAATTGGTGCTTGACAAAGTGTTGAAAGCTAAAATAAGTGTACTCATTTAAATTGTGACTATATGCTTATAGTTTTTTAATATTTATAGATATAACACTGTATAGGGAATGTCATCAATGTTCCTTTGATCATTAAAGAGACATTTAACTTTTAAATGTACAAAAATATTTAGACCTTATAGAAGATATTCAACTTCTCAGTTAAAAACTTCATGGATAATTGGGCTAGAGGTGTGGCTCAGTGGTACAGAACTTGCCTAGTATGCTTGAGGCCCTTGGTTGGATCAGTAATACTGCAAAATCAAATAAATAAAAAACTTTATAAAAATCTTTAATATTTACTTTTAATGCTTTTAACGCTAATGTCTAAAACCTTGGTTTGAATTAATAGTCATAAAGCAATTACTTCTGGCCATGATAAAAATACTATAAAAATAGCTTCCAAATCCAGATCTGCCTAGGACATGGCAGGAATCTTAATCCTTATTTTGATTCCACATCAAATGTGTAATAATTATCCTTACCCATATACTTGAAGATTTTTATAAAGTGAATAAAAATATAACATAAAAGATAGATAACTTTATATCTGTTATTTTTATCTGAAGTGTTTCTGTGCTGTGACATGTTTCAGACCAAACTAGCCCTCAAAGTAAAGGTGCTTTTAAAAGTGTTTTAGTTTGTTGAAGCAGAAAAAATAACGGACTCAAACACATCAAGAAAGTATATTAGGATCACTCAGCCTGGTTTACTTTTGATTGTCATGGGAAACCTTTTACTCTAGCTGAATGAAAGCTACTCTACTTGCTGACATGGGGTAGCTCAGACATGGACTGCAAAGTTTCTGAAGGTTCATTTCAGCGTCTAGGTAAAATTCTCTTGTTTGTATTGAATTACATTGCATTCTTACAGGTGAATAATTCCAGATATAGTTTTAGGTCAGTTTAATCTAGGTACAAGATAAAGAGTTTTAAAACAAACAAATAGAAGATATTGTTTCTTTAGCTGGTTGTTCAAAATAAATGCCTGATCTGACCTGAAAACTGAAAAAGTTACGATTTGCCATTTCAAGGTATTGGAGGTGAGCCTGGGTCACTGACAAAAATATAAAAATTCTAGGTAGTGGCAAGCAAATCGCTCTCTACCAGTATTTTATGTCTATCTCATTTTCTTCTTCTTTTGACCTAGAAAACATGCCCTATTAAGACTATCATATCTTTGAAAAATACATATAACTGCAATTGATACAATAAAGAGAAAAAAGTATGAAACTAAGGGATTGCAGAAGAACATATTGAATGCCTAAGTCATTCCAAGCTGCAATTCACATAATACCATCAGGGTTATCAGAGCTATTTTGTTTAAGTATCTGGTCACATAAGCCTTTTCGATTGAATCAAACATATTCATAATAAAATTATACATTGTTTTCCTATGATGGTTCTGATTCATAGGGGGTTTGTGGGGAGATGTGCTTGCAGTTGAAACTGGAATCAATTTTAGATTTCATTCAGTATTTCTCGACCTGTGCTGCTTTGAATGTGGGGACATTTAGAAGTTACTGGTGTGCAACATCATTTTTCATCCAATAGCCCTAATTCTAATTTTTTACTAGATCTATCTGCATCTCCTGTAATCTGAATCAACACACATTAAATAAACGAATGTTTTGTATCATGGAGGAGTAGGGTATGGGGGATGTGAGCGTATGTGGTGTGTGTAGGGTAAAATATTAACATTTGTTTCAAGGGTGGCATGCAAGGAAACAAAGAATAAACAAATCCAAACCCCCTGAATCCATCCACTCACCCTTCACTAAAACAGAGGATGGAAATAATGCTGAAGTATGGAAGGTACATTACTATTGTGCCCATATGCAGAGGGTCCCAGTGAGCTAGTGTCAGAGGAAAGAACACAGGGAAGTGTTACTCTGCCTGCAGAAATGTTTCTTAGTAGGCTCATGAGTTTTCATAATAACTCATTTGAATCTCTTTAGATGTGCTCCTGGTGCACGGCAGTTTTCTCTGCTCCCTAATGCCATATGCCAAGCCTCATTATTTGGACTGACTTGTGCCTGAGGCACTGAAGTTTGGGGCTCCTGTGAGGCACAGATCCTTTTTCATCTTTAACAGAAAGATACTGCTTACCACTAGGTCAGCAATTTGAACTTTCTAGATACACACTCTGGTTTACTGCCTATTTTTGGCAATATTTCTCTTCTCCATTCTTAAAGTTCCCTGGACTCTGATGTTGTTGTTAGGTGCCATTGAGTTGCGTCTGACTCATAGCAATCCTCATAGGGCTTTCAATGGCTGATTGCTCCAGGATGGCTTCAGCAGTGGACTGCCACATTCTTCTCCCATTTTTGTGGTGCTTGGGATTGAACCTGGGTCCTTAGAGAGTGCAGTGAAGCACTGTACCAACTGAGCTAAAACTTAGCCCCTCCCTGGCGTCTAAAGTACATGAAATTATACCAAAAATATGCCTAGAGGCTGGTGTGGTGGGGCACTGTGGTAATTTCAGCACTCTGGAGGCTGAGGCACAAGGATACTTGAGGAGAAAGGCCCACTTAGGCTCCAGAGCAAGACTCTGGGGAAAAAAAAAATAGCAAGCCAGGTAGATTCCATGGTGCATGCCTATAATCTCAGTTATTTGAAGGCTGAGACAAGAGGATAATAAGTTTGAGGCTAGAATCAACTTAGGGAGAAACACTTCCAGTGTTTTTATTTAATTTTTTTTGAACTTTTATTTTCTCTCTATTAATGAAACTTTGTAATTTGACAATGTCTTATGAAAAAGTTTGAGAATAAAGAGTTACAAAACTTAGACTTCTACGGTACTAATAGCAATTTCCAAAATCTAGCACTTAGAGTATTTTCGTTCACTAAACATAACCATCCTATGAAGTAATGTTATTATTTTTCATTATAAGGAAATAGAAACAGAGTTTATGTAACTTGATGAAGCTCGAATAATTAGAAAATGGTAGAACAAGGATTTGTACATATTTGACGTTAAATGTCTCAGTCACATGTTATCCTACATCATCATTTAATTGCTTTTCAGTAGGAAGTACTGGCCATCCTTACAAAACACTTTCATCACTGGGCATGATGACATAAGCCTGTAATCCCAGAGACTCGGGAGGCAGAGGCAGGAGGATTGCAAATTCAAGACCAGAGGCAGCCTGCATAATTTAGTGAGACCCTGTCTCAAAAAAGTAAAAAAATGAGCTGGGGGTGCAGCTCAGTGGTACAGCATTTGCAAAGCATGCAAGTACCAAGGCCCTGTGTTCAACCCCTAGTACCGCAAAAAGAAAAAAAAAAATCACTTACATGACATAAAAGAGGAGGCATGATCAAAAAATCCAGTGAATGTTTAAATCCAAGGAACTTATTATAGGAAAGTACACACTTCCTTTAACCTCCCTCAAAATATTCTCCCTGGCATCAAACACCCTTGTCCCATCATTCTTGCCACTTTCTAAAGCAGTTCTGGACCTCGTCTTTTGTGAGCATCTTTACCTTCATCCTCCACCACGACAATACTCTGTATCACACGTCACTTCTGGTACAGCAATCTCTGTCAAATAAAAACATTATGGTGTGTCCTCATCCATCTTCATCACAAAATCTGGCACTTATGACTTCTGGCTCTTCCCCAAAGTCAAAATGGCCACGAAAGGTAAACTTTTTAAATCAATTTAGGACATTGAGGCAGCCATGGCAGAACAACTAAAGACACTCACAGATGAGGACATCCAGAACCGCTTCAGAAAGTGACAAGGACGATGCCGATACACGTGTTCAAAGTGAGGGGAGGATGAAAGAGAGATTTATGGCAACGTGTTGGCCAGGCACAGTGCTTCACATCTGTAATCACAGTGATTTGGATGGGGTAGGCAAGAGGAACACAAGCTCGAGGCCAGAGGTACCCTGTGTAATTTAGTGAGATTCTGTCTCAAGATAAAAAATTTAAAAATGGAGGTTGGAGTACAGCTCAGTGGCAGAGCACTGGCAAAACTATACATGAGGTCCTGGGTTCAAATCATAGTACTCAAAAAAAAAAAAAAGCACACACATACAAAGCAATGTGCCTTTCATTATCACAATTTCTTTTACTTTAAACATTCACTGTACTTATTATCATATCTCATAGATACCCATGAATTTTTTGTTCAATATTCCTTTTGCTTAACTGTGGGTATTAAAACCCTCCTCACACCTTAGATCTGAGTTCATACCACCTGCTACCCTCCACTAACAATACCCTCCTCCAATACAGTTTTGAAAGAGAACCACCAGTATAGTTTGAATACCAAGAATCTAAAGCAATCATTACTACCAATCAAAGTGAAAACGTGAGATTTTGATTCAAATTCAGTTTTTGAAGTACAGCATTTTAGTTAGCTAACTTAAATCATTCAAAAAGTAACAGATGCTCTCAGACATGTTCTTTTGCTTTTATGCATAATACACATTTTTCTACATGAAATGCTATTTGTATGCCTGGCGTGGGTGGCAATACCAACCTCACATTCCTCTCCTTTATTGTTGTGTATCACTTAGACACTCAGCAACTCCATCAAATCAGTCAGTTCTCTGAAACCTATATGTTGCTGTGACAACTGAAAGCTGCTACTTTCTGCTGGAGTGTATTAATTCTGTCAACTGTCTTCAGCTTATTAAAAAGTAAAAATGCAAAAAATAAGATTATCACTGATCTTTTCAACTCTAATTTCCTGTTCTACATTATTAAAGAAACTGTCATATTTTTAAAAGTATTTTTTATGATAATGCACACAAGAACAGTCTGAGAATAGTGAATTTTGTGTCGAGTCATTTGTTTTTTCTGATATCTTTGAATAAAATTTATTTAGGAAAAATAATGGTTTTGTACTTATCTTTAAGATATCACACATCTAAGAGGTATTCCTGTATCGAGTTAAGATCCATAAAATATCTGAGCTTTGGCCTTTTGCATTTCTAGTGCAGTCATTACTACTACTTTGGTTTTTTCCTTCATTTCACTTTTAATTTTTTTGCTGTATTCCTATCACTTGTACTTTCAATGATGTATATAAATCACAAATATATTTGTAATCATATATGGACTGTAGTGATAGAATAGTTGGACAGTAAGAAGTTTAACGTATTGGTCCAATTTCATGATCATTTTATATTATTATAGAACTATAATATATTTATTATATTATAAATAAATAGATGTATATGCCAAAGTAGTGGGTGATTTTCAGAAATCATGCATATCCATTATTTTTCAACTTTATAAACTTATAAAACAGAGAATTTTTATAATTATACTTGCTTTTTAATGGGAGAATTCTGAGGACAGATGTACTAGTTTATATGAATATTATCAAAAGTGGTAGAAACAAGTACTTTCTGATATTGAAGCATCTATCTTTCCACTAATCTCCCACAATCCCACAGAATTTTATAGTTTCCAACCTCAATAAACTTTACATAATTGTTACCAACCCCTATTAATGAGCTTGCTAAGACAAACTATATTTAGAAGAAATTGAAAGAGATATGGAACCCAAACACAGAACTCAGAAATATCACTTATGTCCCTCAGTAAAGTTGTTATCCCAGAAAATGCCCTATTCTATCCATGGTAGTTTGGTCTCTTGTTGAATCATATTATTATTATATTGCATATGAAACATTTTACTTTAATCACTGATATCAAGAAATATATTTGTTATAAGCCTAATATAGGTGACAATTATGTCACTAAATATCTCTGTATGATTAGGTCTAAATTATTTCTACAATTTTTTTGCCAAAAACTTGACATATTGATAAAATGTTTCTTTCATGATAATGAAATGCCTGTACAACTGATGTTTCTTTTTTACTCAAGGACAACAGGAAGATCCAACTTAGATTGTTTTCTCAGTTGCAAAAATGATAGTTTATGATAGATACATTTCCTTTCTCTCTTTTCTTACTACTTTATTTCCTCTCATATTGAATGAGTGCTATTTTTAATTTTCAGAAACAATGACTGATAAATTTACATATAAAATACATCATAAGAAAGGAAAGTCAAATATATTTTCATGTTTAATTTACACATTATGTGCCCTAAGTTAATACATTCTTACAATATCAGTGCAGATTTGGAGACTTCTAGTCAGGAGACCACAAGTGTACTCTACAGTAGTCTTCCCTTATGTGAGGTTTTGTTTTCCATGGTTTTGTACAAAATTCTAGAAATAAACAATTCGTAAGCATTAAATTGCACACTCTTCGGAGAAGCACGATGAAATTTCACAGTGTCTCACTCCATTCTCCCTGGAATGTGAATTATTCCTTTGGTTACACTGTATACACTGTCTGTTAGTCACTTTGAAGCCATCTCAATTAGCAGAAGTACTATATCATATCACATGATCACAAAAGGAGAAGATTGACTGCAATGCAATAAGATATTTTTAGAAAGAAAGAGAGGGACCAAATTTGCATAAATTTCATTGCAATATATTATAATTGCTCTACTTTACTATTGGTTATTATTGCTGTTCTCATATCTAATTTCCAAATTGAACTTTATCATAGGTGTGGATGTAGAGAAAAAACAAAATATATACAGGGTTTGGTACTATCACAATTTCAGACATCCACTAAGGTCCCGGAACATACCCTCCATGGATAACAGAGAACTAATGTATCTTTTGTAAGGAAGTTTAGAGCAATACTTCATCTGGTCCTTTTATTCTTTTTTAAAGACCCATTTGTGAGCATGTAGTAAATTATTGTAGTTAGTTCTAAATAGTAGCAAATTTACCATGTTATTGTCAGTCCCTCCAAAAGCTTCAGGAACCTTTCAAAAATCATAACAGGTTGTGATCTAGAAATTAAATGGCATTTGTTTATTTATTTAGACTTCAAAGACATTTTGACCGGGTAAAAAGTCCTATTACAAGACTTTCAGATAAAACTAACAATTTCAGTGTAACTATTTTCTCACCAACCAACCAGAGAAAGGAAACCCACAATATTCTTAACAGTCAAAAAGACAACTCTAAGGAATTTTCAGGTCCTTGAAAGCAATCAGCCTTAGAGCTCTTCCAGAGCAGAGATGGTGTACACTCTTTATCTCCCCAGGGTCCAGTAGAGCATTAGATGTAACGTAGGCACTTCACAAATGTCTAATAGATACATAAATGGATCATTTAGGATGATGCTATTGGAATGTGTACTGTGAGTTGTTTTTCTTTTGTAAGATTGATTTGTTGATACCTTGATAGAGTCACCATCAATCTCCCTCAGCCAGAGCATGCCTTTTAGAGTTGGCAGGTAGAATTTGGTATCTATTGGCAAAAAACAGACTGAAAGGTAACTAGACCCCAAAGGGGATTAAACTCTTGACCCTGGGTTTATTAACTTTGTGCTGTATCTGAGTTCAACCAGCCATGGCTCTAGGATCAGCAACATTCCAAATCTTTAATTACATCATTCTCTCTGTCTAATATTACAGACTTGGATGAAAGGCACATTTGAAAAGACATTAGTGGCATGACATGTGCTTATATTGTGGATTTGTAATCTGAGTCAAAATTAGGACCAATATTTCAGGTAATAATCCCGTGCTCTGTTCTGTGAAAGAAAGTAAATAAGCCCCAAAAACCTCTCTATTAGAACTAATACAAAAGTCACAAAATATTTATTAGCATTGCTATAATATCCACATTCTTTGAATATGTTATTGTAGTTAAGTGCTGTTGATATACACAGTCTGTGGACTTTGATGTATTTAATCTATCAATAGATAAAGCAATGTTCAAGCACATATTACGAGGAAGGTTCTCTTTCACATGCGCCAGAGATACAAACAACTCAAGACAAATAGTTGGTGCTTTCAATTTATGACTTAATTGGAACAACGGCATACACACAGACGTATAAATACTACCCTCTACTCACTCCCAAAGCCATGTGCAAGGTGGGAGAGAAGGCAGTTTTTCAGATAGGAAGGGCTACACTCAGTTGGTTGCAAATGAAGGTAAGCTTGTGTAGAAGATACTTGGCAATCTTATTTCTCCACAAGCTCAATATGAAACACTTGAAGAAAATGAGAGTGAGATTATTGAATTCTGCATATACCTTCATGATAGTACTTTGATTTGTAATTTTTTACATGAGTTTGTTGCCTCTAGTACTTTGAGAACTATTTGAAGAACATAATTGTATTTTTATCTTTATATTGCAAAATGTAACTAGGCACTGTGTTCATTCAAGAAAATTTGTCAATTCAAATATTTGTTGAACATCTATACTTTGTGACAGATAATAGAAACCAGTGGTCAACCTAAAACCCATGATCCTTGCTTTTAGGAGTTTAAAGTCTTGTGGATGAAAGAAACAATGGATGAAATGGTGAAATGAAAAAGTGAATTAATTGAGATAGGTCAGTGACAGCAATTAGACCTTTGAATCAGGAGAACGGTGCCTCACAACCCTTTTTCTCTTTTTGATAAAAAAAAAACTTCTATTACTTCCTGGAAATTCTGGTACATAATCCTCTCACTGACAATTACAGAAATGCAGAAGAGTTTGTCTTTTTCTCTTCTGTTTATTTCTACTAGCCAGGAACATTTTTTTCAGATGTTATGTTTCATAGTTAGTATTCTGAAAATGATAGCATTTCTCCCTCAAAAGACAAAATGCATTATAATATTGCATATGCCACTGCAATCCAAACTGCCCAGAGGTGCTGATATCTTTGCTAGAGGCAGGTAGCCCTAGCCACGGAACAGAGAAACAAAGGAGATGTGGAAAAAGAGTGTGAAAGATAGGCCAGAAAGAGAAATGAGGGCTCATTATGATGGATCATAAATGCAGGTAATCTAGCTATTCACACTGAAGGTATTGAAAAGCCTCTGGAGATTTCTGAACTGGGAAGTGACAGGATCAAAGTGATATTTTGAGAGAATAATCCCATAGATACAGTCTGTATTATTAGAGAGAGAACTTAAATAAGGAAGGCCAGTTCAGAGGATACTTTAATAGTTCAGGCACAGACTTTTAAGTGCCTAAAATATGATGACATCATGCTGGCCATCATGGCACACACTTGTAGTCTCTTTTTAATTATTTTTAATCTTGAGACAGGGTCTCACTAAATTACAAAGGCTGCCTGTAGCCTCAAACCTGTGATCATCCTGCCTTTGTCTCCTGAGTTGCTGGGATTACAGGTATGCACACCACCTGCCCAGCCCTAATGTCATTCTTAAGTGTGATGTAGTTATACTCAACATCTGCTTCACATAGCTCCATGGGGGAAAGGGAAGGAGGGAAAAAGCCAGAAATGGTAAATGGAGTGAAATTCGATTACTAGGAAGCTTCTAACTTACATTCATACCACTTGGTCAGTTTTCTAATGGCCATGACTTAAGGATTCCACTAGTTTCGTGGGAGCAAGTATAAGTGCATGTTTAATTTTCTGTGTCATATATTACTGATTAGAATCTATCAAAGCCATGTCTAGTTGGAACTTAAGAGCAATGAAACCCAAAACTCTTTTATACTCTAGTTCTTGTAGACAGATGAGTATAAAGTTGTTGACAATAAAAATTAATAAAATTAATACATTGAATTATTTTCTCAAATATTACTTTCCTAATAGACTATAATTCTCTTAGTAATTTATTCAAAACATTGAACTCTTACTATGTGTGGGCAGACACTCTGCTACAAAGCAAGTGAAACAAAGATGTTTCACCTTTGGGGTATTTTACATGAGTATGCTCCACAGGCAATGTGGCACAGTTTAATAAATACCAGTGTAGGCACCTAATTTATTTGAAAATTATTTAAAGGTATAAATCATAATATGAATGCTAGTCACTAGGACTAGTACAATATTATGTCATGCACTAATCATGAGCAATGACTATGATGGTGTATTAATAATACCACATTATTTGATAAAATGCAGAGGGATGTAGGAGACTTTTTTTGGCAGGAAAATGTTAAATGCTTGGATATGAATACTTGTCAAATAGAGTATTCCTCTATGAAGATTCCGAAATTTTGGTCACCATCCTTTATATTATTCCCTTTCTATGCTATAATCAAGTTAAATATACCAATGGGTTAAAAAACTTTGGTTACATTATTTACAATAGAGCCATTGTGTAAATTTACCATGCTCTTTTAGAATGTCATAGCTCTTAAACAGGAGGAATCATAATTTCATATGTACTAAAAGGACCACACAGTATTGGGATATCTGGCATTTTTAATAAATTGAGTGCCATGTAATTTATAGTAATGAATATATACCTCAGTTGATACATTATTTTATAATCAGTAGGTATTTGTATGCTTGATGAACTAGGGAAAGCCAGAATTAAGCTTGCTGGACAACTCATGCTTAACTGGTCATCAACCAATAAATATTTCACAACTATCTATGAACAGCCTGCTATGATTACCATGACTGAAAACAAAAGGGAAATATATCTGCCATTTACAAACATTTTCCATATAATTCAAAAATAAATACTTAAATTCCTAGGCAGATATGCAAATAGAATTTTTAGACCAGATCTTATTGCTGTTTGTATTTTGCTTAAAATAGTAGCCTGGCACTTTTTAATTTTCCTGCGTCCAGAGATTTCTGAAAATGCCTAGTAAAATCTCAAATATATAGGACTTTGTAAAAGGCATGACCAATTCACCTTGTGTATATATTTGATGGATGCTTTATATACTAATTTTGACATTGATATAAGAGCCCTGAACATGGAAGAGCCCTCCCTGTACATCTTTACTGCAAATGGAAATATTGCTACTAAAAGACAAGCTTGAGTCAGTATTTAGAATGATTGATATTTTTGAATATAAACATGGAAACCTCTTATCCAAAAGGTGGCATGACTGCACTGGATGCCGATATCATTTTTGACAGGTTTTATGAGGCCTTAAATCAATGAGGGATGGTGTTGCAGAATCACCTTTCATATACTTGCCATTCTGATTTCTTGCAGTAATGAACTTCAGAGGCTCTGCTTAGTAGCAAAAGCCATGAAACCTAAGGAATGCACATGTCTCAAACATTGCACACAGAACACTCTGACTTTTTCCTTTTACTCTGAAGCAGAGAATTCTGTAGAAAACTGCCTTAGTACCAGAAAAGATTAACAATTGGAAGCATTATTTAATGATAATTGTGCATTACCCTTGGTGGGAAGAAAAATATTAAAAGAGAAAATTATTCCAGAAAGAGACTGGTGTAATTCTATTCTTAGTTGGAGCCTTCATTCAGGCTTTGGAATCATTTCATTTAGCTGAAAGTAATTTCTGGTAACTAGATGACCAACCACATTAAAATAGGCTTGCTGACACTGAAGAACTTTGCGGTATCAACTAGGATATTCTGTCAACCTAACAAGGTTCAAGGAAGGAGGAGTCTTCATGCACAGAACTTCATGGCCTTTTCCCCATTCCTACTGACATCCAAGCTGTGATGGAATTGATTGGACAGATTCAAATCCCCAGTCTGCCACTTAGTGAGTAACCTTGGGCAAATTACCTGCATCCACCTTGCAGGATGGTTGGGAGGATTAGCAACAGAATATATTAAGTATTTATTCTGAGTCTTACAACATAGCAGATAGGAAATAGTAGCTGACTATTTCATTAGTTGAATATGACTCTGGTACAAATCAGTTCTGAAGAATAAGGGTATAAGTTATGCATCTATGTAAATTAATGTGAGCAAATTAATTAAAATCATCCAATTATTATTTTTACCTTGCCCATTCTATTAGATACTCATGCTACACCTTTCACTAAAATACCATCAGCAAGAAACATGAAACTCCATTGGAATCACAAGACCACTCATAAGAAATGTCTATTTGAATTTTCCAGGAAATCAAATGTAGAATTTAATTTGGGGGGGAAAAATGTTCTAATAATACTAAACAATTCCATTTTAATGAAGTTTCTTTAATAAATATATGCATTTTTTTTAAAAGTACATTCCAGAAAAACAAAGAAAACCTCAGAGATAACCAAGTTTAACAGTAACTCAGTAAAACCACTTTAGCATTGTGGTCTTGATTCTTCTAGACACATTCTTATGCAAAACTAGAATCTTATGTTCTTTTTCACTTAGCAAAATATCCTAAATAGCTTTCCTTTTCAATAGATATGCTGCTGCCACATTGTTTTAATGAGCCACCTACTACTTTGTATTATGAATATATTATGTTCTTTGTTGGGACTGGAGTTTAGCTCAGTGGGTAGAGTGCTGCTCCTCACTTTCTGAGGACCTGGGTTTGATCCCCAGTACCACAAAAACGGGAGAAAGATATGGCAGTCCAGTACCAAAAGCAATCCCCAAACAATCAACCACTGAAAACCCTATGAGTCGGACCCAACTCAAGGGCAGTGAACAACAACATGTTCTTTATTAAAAATTTTTGTTAGAGACATAAAGAAGTTATCTGAGAATGAAAGCCCCATGAGGATGGGGTTTACAATATTTGCTAGTGTATGTACACTTCCAAGCACCATGCCTGCCACGTAGAAGAAGCATTTATAACTGGTTAAAATTATTAAAATATCTTTGTAATTCTGTTCATTCAGAAAGCAGTCATAAAGTACTATTGTATGCCAAAACCATGCTAGGGCCTAAAAAAGCCATGTATGGTGACTGTGAATTAACCAGGATACAGAATTTCTTGTAAAACTTAAGGATATTTTAAATTTAAAATAAAGTGTCAGTAAGTTTTACTACTAATGCATTCAGGCCCTATTCTAAGCATTGCAGACAAAGAAGTGAGAAAAATAGAAGGGGCTCCTCTCTAGCACTGATGGGATATATAAAAACAGGGAATTACAAATGGGAATGGTATTTTTTAAAGTGAGTAGGGGATGGTACAATTAGCTAATAAAAAGGAGCTGAACAAAGAGACAAAGGGAGAGCTCATAGAATGGGAGAAAATATTTGTCTACTACACATCTGACAGAGGATTAATTTCTAGAATATACAAAGAATTCAAGAAATTAAGCACCAAAGCAACAAATAATCCAATAAATAAGTGAGCAATGGAACTGAACTGCTTTCAGAAGAAATACAAATGGTCAATAAACACATGAGAAAATGTTCAATACCCATAGCCATTAGGGAAAATGCAAATCAAACCTCCACTGAGATTCCATCTCACTCCAGTACAAAAGCCAAGTTTAACAATACAAATAACAAATCCTGGTGAGGATGTGGAGGAAAAGGAATACTTTTGCATTGCTGGTGGGACTGTAAGTTAGTACAGTGCTATGGAAATCAATGTGGAGGACCTGAGAAAACTAAAACTGGAACTGCCATGTGATCCAGTCATACCACTTCTAGAAATATACCCAAAGAAAGATAACTCATTATACCACCCACAATTCTATATTTAATGCAGCACTCTTCACAATTGCAAGGGTATGGAATCAACCCAGATATCCATCAACAGAGGATTGGGTTAAACACTTGTGGTAAACATACACAATGGAGTACTATTCAGCAATAAAGGGGAATGGAATTATGTCATTTGCAGCAAAGTAGACAGAAATAGAGAATATAATTTTAAGTAAAACACCCAGACTCAAAAAGAGAAATACCACCTGTTCTTTCTCATATGCAGGAGCTAATGCTACTTTAATGAAAAAAATTTATACATACATATATACATACATATACATATACACACACACACACACACACACACACACACATATATATATATAAATGTACAATCATACTTATCTAAGATTGAAAAATACAAGTGGATCCAATATGAAGGAGGAGGAGACTAGTGGGAGGGAGAAGGCAATGGGGAAGGGAGAAGGGGAGGAAAACAGCATAGAGTGGTGAAGAGGAAGAGAAAAATAAAATATAGGATGCAACTCCATGAAAATACAAAAAGAAAAAAATCACATTACATCCTAATTAAAATTCTCAATTTTTCTTTCTTTCTTTTGTTCTGTAAAATCTTTAAGGAGATGGAAGTGTAAGCAATACTGATTTGACAGTTGCGTAGGGGATATGCCAACTGGCATTACTTCGTACACCACCAACATGTATAAATAAACACTAATATAAATAAATAAATAAATAAATAAATAAATAAATAAAATGTTTGGAACTACAAAAAGCTAAAAAGGAGCTCCTAAGAGAAAAAGTTTCAAGCTGGGATTTAAAGAACGAATATAAGTTATCTCAGTAAAAATAACAGGTATGAAAAACCCAGGCAATGAGAAAAATGAATACAAAGATTTAGGAACCTACTAGCCACAGAAGAAACCAAGGGAAACCTATCCTGCACGAAGCATGGGAGTCACAGTGAAGAGTGGGTAGACATGAGGTGGGGTGGTAGGATTCTCACACAGGACTGTACATGACATGTTTAAAATTTGGGACTCAACTTTAGTATAAGGAGAATCAATGAAAGGTGAAAATACAGGAAAGATACAAGAGTAGGGAGGCAGGAAGACTAACTACGAGGAGACTCTCACAGTGGTTTGAGTGAAAGATAACTGGCATCAATGGAGTTTGAAAGAAGAAAGATCTCTAAAATGCTGAGTTGACAGAATTGAGAGTCCTGGTTGTAGGCAGTCCTTTGCACTTTATGGATTACTTTGACTTCACCTGCTATCTTACAAGGTATAAACTGATTATTTTTGTTAAAGTTTGTGCTATAAAAGGATTGCTTTAATAGTCCTGGAAATATTTATAATAACACCAATAATATCAAAGAATGGTATTAACATAGATGGGCTAGAAAACTCATGTAATAGTACTGACAATGTAAAAAGAAAGTTCACTACAGAAAAACAGAAAAGAATAAAGAGATGGTAGATGTTCATGTTCTCAGTTTCTCTACATGCCTATGTATTGGCAATAAATAAAAAATGTTTTTAACCCCCTCCAAAAAAAAGGATTGCTTGAGTGATGAATGTATTAGTTGCGATGAAAACCACTGCTTATCAGGCTATCTACATTCTCCTTTCCATTATTAGCAATAGAATTCCTGATCTTTATCAAGTGAGATACATACCCTGGAAAGGAATTCTACATTTACTACCCTACCTTGCAGCAAATTGTGGTCATGGGACTAGCCTGCAGGATAAGAAAACAAAAGTGTAATCTGTGGCTTCTGAGAAGGATCATTAAGAGTGGAGTGTGTGACCTTCATCTCCTTTCTTCTAACTGACAGATGTGATGGCTGGAGCTCCAGCAGTGATTTTGACTTTAAAAGGAAAGCTATATTGTCTTGAGGGCTGGGATTTATTTAGCTCAGTTGGTAGAGTGCTGTGCTGCAGTCTCTGAGGTCCCATGTTCAATTCTCAGCACTGCAAAAAATGGGAGAAGGACCTGGCAATCCACTCCCAAGGCAATCCCAAAACATTCAAACATTGAAAAGACTAAGAGGGTGGCTATGAGTCCAACAGGACTCAACTGCACCTCACAACAAGTGTTACATGGGGATTTTATAAACATCATCTTAGGGCTAGTTTTCCTGAAATGAGAGAGGCTCATGTTTATGTTATTTGAGATTTTCAATATTAATTTAGTGAAATTCCTCATTAATTGGCCACAAGGGGATTTCTTCTAATTTGTCAGAGACTTGCTGTATTAGTTTTCTAGGACTGCTCTAACTAATTATCACAAACTGGGTGGCTTAAATCAACACAAATTTATTATCTCACAATTCTAAAAGCAAAACGTCTAGAATAAAGTTATTGGTAAAGAATCTGTTCTAGGCCTCTCTTCTAGTTTCTGGTGATGCCCAGCAATTTAAGACATTCTGTGAAAGCAGGCCTAACTTCATTTGAAAATCACCGGTTCCTTGAAACCAGCCCTCAACAAAAGCTGAAATGGGCAGCTGTGTCACCAGATGGCTGTGGCTGCTAAAGGGCTGGATTAAGAAAAAGGTGGTGTCACAAGATAACCTTGTAAAAGGTCAAATTTGGGAATTCCTGTTAAGGGCTGAACTCTGGAAAATGGAAACTTACTTTGTACCCCCCACCCCTTTACCATAAAAAAAGTTCCTGCTTCTGTAATTCTGCTTCTCTGCCCCCTACCCTGTGTTGTTGTTGTTAGGTGCCATCGAGTCGGTATCCAACTCATAGGGACCCTCATAGGGTTTTCAATGGCGGAGTGCTTCGGGATTGTTTTGGGAGTGGATTGCCAGGCACTTCTCCCATTTTTGTGGTGCTGGAAATTGAACTCCGGGCTTCAGAGACTGCAGTGCAGCACTCTACCCACTGAGCTAAATCCCGGCCCGCCCCCTTCCCTATAAAGCCCCTAACCAATGTGACTTGGATGCTGCTTTCTGAAAGTCCACTCCCAGGACTGAAAGTAGCAGGCCCCAGTCTAAATAAGCTTTTCTGCTCCAGATCTGTCTGGTTGTGTCTTGGAGTATTTTTCTGGGGTCAAGCCACTGGGTACAACAAGTCTTTGGTTTGTATATCCATTATCTCAATATTTATCTCTGCCACCACATGCTGTTTTCCCTGTGTGTTTCTATGTGTTCACCTGGCTTTCTGAGGAAGGAAGATATCAAACATTGTATTTATAGCTCAACCTAAACCAGTCTGACGACCTCTTAATTTGATTATATCTACAAAGATCTTCTCTGCAAATAAGGTCACATGTACTAGGTGTTTGCGATTCACCAGAGGTTTTATTTTTTTTCTAATTAACTCCTAGGGTGGGGTGTTGAGCACAGGATCATGTGAATGTTCAGCAAGTGCTTTGCCACTGAGCCGCACACCCAGCACCTTTTTTATTCTAAGACAGGTTTCATTAAATTGTGCAGGCTGCCTCTGGCATCAAACTCATGATCTTCTTGCCTCAGCCTCCCAAGCAGCTGAGATCACTGGCATGTGCCCTGGCACCTGGCTAACCATAGCTTTTAGGAGACACAATTCAACCCACAGAACTTTATGCATGTATATATATATATATATATATATATATATATATATATACACACACATACACATATATGTACACACACACACATATATATTATGCAGTTCTAATATTCTACATTTCTAAATATTTTTAGTATTTTCAAATGCATATTATATATAACTTAAATTTGTTTGGAAAGTGGCCAGCTAAACTTACTCATTTCTATGTTTTCTGTAGGAAAATATGACAAACTTAAAATTTATAGTTTCTCCCATTTTAAAATTATTTTAATTTATTTTAACAGAAATAAAAATGCCTTTATCAAATCCTCTTGGTAAGTATTTTTAAAATCAAGGCAGATGAAAATTTCATGTTTTCCCTAAAAATTCCTAATGACACACAGATATTTCT
>VMDO01032257.1:0-19194 GCA_007922755.1 Pedetes capensis | reverse complement strand
TGCATTAATTTATGCACACACGGGTTAAGAAACAGTTTCAATACTCTTTCCAGTTTTCTACCAGATTCTTTATCATATTCAGCAAGAGACATCTATTGAATACACATAAAAGAATCTTTATTGTTTCCACTGTAAACCTGTTACAGTAGAAACCTTGACTCTATATTTCTGCACAATGATGACAGCTATCATCTGTCTTCTGCAGGCAAGTACAAGGAAGCCACAAAGCTTTAAATGTTTTTATTGTAACATGTTCTCAAAAGGATCAAACTGGAGGAGGAGAGTTGAAGGGCTGTCTCAGAATGTTCCCATCTGTGTGTGATGCTTTTATCTTCCTTGGATCTGGGCATTTGTGTGAATGTGAGACGCTTGTTTTTGTCCTAAGCTATTCCTACATCCATTTTTTTTCTCTGTCTTCCTCTCCTTTTTAAAATTCTTTCACTTCTCTGTATATTTTTATAGATATTGCTAAACAGACATTTTGTGTTTTTTACTATTGAAATGATAACATTCCTTTGGTGTCCTCTCTTAGTGGATCTCAAACTTCAGTAGAGGTAAGGATCAATCACCAGAGATAACTGTAAGAATGTAAAAGATTTCAGGCCCCACATTGAGCAACTCTGATTGAGGGTCCCAGAATCTGCAAACCTCATCCCTGCATCTTCTGATGCAGGATATCAAGCAGGTACATTCTGGAAAAGGAAAATTGGGGGAGGTCTCTCTGCTATGACTATAAACAGCTACTTCATAATAGTCTTCTTTCTTGTTTCCATTGCCTTAATATTGCCAGTGAGTTATCAGCATTTACTCAGAATCTGTGGTCACAAGCAGGCATAGGTATTTGAATCATAACATGTTTGCAGACCACTTTTCCACAAAATTATTTTGCTTATTTCATTTGTACTTTCACAGTAGTAGTACAGTGAATCAAGTAACAAATGTGCTTTACCTATAGGAGAATGCAAAAATACTCCAGGAGAGAAGCATTGCTTATATCAACTCAGATTCATCTATAGAAGGTAAATCTTATTTCAATTTGAAATAAAATGCTCAAAAAGTAAATTTTATTTCAAATACTTTTCATTTATCGTTATTCAGCAGCATACTATCTTCTAAGTCTGTAAATTCCAACTTCCTGACTCTCTGAGATATTTTGTTCCTATGAGGTTTCTCATTAATCATGCAATTTTAAATTTTAACCACTGAGAAAATGATGCTTCATGTCAATCGTTGTGATTCATACCTAGGCCATTGCTCCTGATTTCTTGGGTGTATTTACTGTTTGCCTATATCAAATTACAACTTCAGACTGGTATTAACCACACTTTTCCTATGGGATTATAAAAGGAACTTGGTGAAATATTTTAGAAGAAAATACAGAATATCTCATAAAAATATTTCCCATGTTGAAACTTTTTTTTGATAAACAAAAAAGAAATTGGACAAATATAGAAAAATACAGGTAATTTATTGGGTAAAGTTGGACTACAGGCTTCCTTTTGACTTTGACATGTTTGTCTCTAGGCTGTCATCGCATTTTCATTGCTTCTTGATAAATGTCAGAAAATATACACTCTTACCTAATGTCTGGATATATATTATTGAATTGAATAAACAAATGGAAGAATGAATTCTTAGCCTCCCCACTTCATTGCCAAAGTGCCCCTGAGAGATGCCACTGTAAGGATGGTGGCTTGATGGCCACGGGAGCTGCAGCCTTAGCCACCAAAGTTTGACCTATTCCTTCCTCCTGTACCAAATGCGTGCTGCAGGCTCTCTCACTTCTGAAGAGTGATTTCGCTCCTGCTTTCATCCATGTGAATGATGTCTTTGATATAAGTACTGCTGTATCTTGTTTAAATTAGAAAATAAAGTTAGAGTGGGGCATGGTGTCTCTCAGGCAGTGGAGGCAGGAGGGTCAACGCCAGCCTGGACGACATAGTAAGTTTGAGGCCAGCCTGCGCTACACAGCAAGACCCTGTCTCAGTCAACCAACAACTAATTAATAAAGTTAGAATTAAACATAAATGAATTTCATCTAGAAGTATGGGCTTACGCTTTTTAATTTTTATTTTTTAGGCAATTATACTCTCCGAGTTGACTGTACACCCCTTCTTTACCAATTGGTGTATAAACTGACAAAAGAGGTAAATTAAGAGCTCTGTCTTCCTGTGTTTTCTGATGAGTGGATAAATGAGTAACACTTTTTTTTTTCTCCCTTAATTAGTGGCACATACTTTTAAACTGATGCCACAACATAGCTGATTCATACAAATAAAAAGCGAAACTAAAATCTTTAATACATGATATACTATGTGATGTACTTATGAAGATGGTATCACTAGTCTCTTTGTTCTAGCAAGAGGTGTTATTTATAACTGTATGCATGCTTGTAATATATAGGTATATAATATTAATCTGATCCAAGCCATAGCCCTGTGGCATCCGATCCCGTCAGATCTCGGAAGCTAAGCAGGGTCGGGCCTGGTTAGTACCTGGATGGGAGACCGCCTGGGAACATCAGAAGCTATAGGCTTGGGAGAAGGACCTGGCAACCCCCTCCCAAAAATCAATCTGCCATTGAAAACCCTATGAACAGCAGAGAAGCACTGAAAATAGTGTTTCCCCTGTTGTACAGAGGGTCACTATGAGTCGGATACCGACTCGACGGCACCTAACAACAACAACAACAATATTAATCTGGCAGAGACGTTTTGATATAGTGGAAGGAACATTGAGCTGAAATGGAAAACCCTTGGGCTCAAAAACCGCCTTTGCCCCTCCTTCCTTCATTCAGCAAATAGTGGGTGGTTATTTTGTGTCAGACCCTATAAAATGAAGTCCAGCAACAACAACACTAGAGGATAACGCCACTGAATCCAGAGTTTGCTGTCTAGAGAGGACATAGAACTGTAAATGAGGATCTATAACAGGCCTGTATGACTCCACAGTCCAGGGTTTCTTCCACATGGCTCTGCTCTTCTTAGAGTAGACAGATAAAAGGAAAGTATATATATATATATATATATTTAATAGTATGGGGGATTGAACCCAGGCCCTCTTCACACATGCTATTCTAGTGCTCTACCAAAACCCTCCACCAGATGGATTGACACAGTGTCTACAACTTAAACAAAAAAAGATGGTGTGCCTGGCACAGAATCGGGGAGTGTTTTGTTCTGCTGTACACGGGGTCTCTATGAGTCAGACTCAAGTCAATGGCATCTAACAACAACAACCACTGAGCTGCACCCCCAGCCCCTTAATTTTTTTATTTTGAGACAAAGTCTCAGTTGCACAGGTTGCCTATAACCTTGAATTTGTGATCCTGCTGCCTGTTACCAAGATTGGCTAAAATTACAGGCATGCGCCAGGTCACCCTGATTAAATATACTTTTAATGAGGATGGCTTAGACTCTTTTGTGTTACTATGACACACTACTATAGCTGAGTAATTTATTTTTCATAGCATACATTAATATAAAATATGGGGTTCATTATGATGTTTTCATACATGTATAAGATGTACTTTGATAAATATTCTACCCCCATTGCCATCTCTCATCCCTTCTTGTCCCCTTTCCATTGGTCCCTTTCCTCTTCCCAAATAGTCCTCCTTCTACTTTCATGTCTTTTTTTCTAACTGAGATACTGAATATGCGAGAAAATGTGCTATCTTTCTGAATCTACCTTATTTCACTTAACATGATGATCTCCAGTTCCATTCATTTTCTGGCAAATGATATAATTTTGTTCTTTCTTTATGGCTGAATAATACACTGCTGTGTTTGTGTGTATGTGTGTGTGTATATATGTGTGATATATATATATATCAATCACACATATATATATATATATATATATATATATATATATATATATATATATTATATAATCTCACATTTTCTTTATTCATGCATTTGTTGATGGGTACCTAGGCTGATCCCATAACTCAGCTATTATGAATAGTGCCACAATAAACATGGATGTGTTTATCTATTTTTGTAGAATGATGACTTTTTGATTCCTTTGGGTATATACCCAGGAGTGGTATGGTGGGATCATATGGTAGTTCTATTTTTAGCTTTATGAGTACCTTCCATACTGAATTCCGTAGTGGCTGGACTAATTTATATGCCCACCAACAGTGGATGAGTGTTTTTCTTCTCCTGCACCCTCACCAGCACTTGCTGCTGTTTTTTCCTTAATGCTAGCCATTCTGACTGGGGTGAGATGGAATTTCAGTGTAGTTTTTATTTCCATTTCCCTGCTGAGTAACAATGCTGAAAAATTTTCATGTTATTTATTGGCCATTTGTACTTCTTTTGAGAACTATCTGTTCACTTCATTTGTGCATTTACTGACTGGATTATTCTTTTGGTGTTTATATTTTGAGTTCGTTATATATTCTGGATATTAACTCCCTATTGGATAAACAACAACAACAATTGGATAAACAGCTGGCAAAGATTTTCTCCAGTTCTATAGGCTGCTTCTTCACTCAGTTCCTTTGTTGTGCAGAAGCTTTTTAATTTGATGCAATTCTGCTTCTCAATTCTTGCTATTGTTTCCTGAGCTATTGGGGTCCTTTTCAGAAAGTTCTTGCCTATGCTTATGACTTGAAGTATTTCCCTGTTTTCTTCCAGTAGTTTTGATGTTTCAGGTCATGCATTAAGGTCTTTGATCCATTTTGAATTGATTTTTGTCCACGGTGAGAGATAGGGACCTAGCTTTAGTGTTCTACATATGGATGTGCAGTTTCTCCGACACTATTTTTTGGAGAGGCTGTCTTTTCTCTGATGTATGTTTTAGGCTCCTTTGTTGAGAATCAGATGGCTGTAGGCATTTGGTTTCATTCATGGTCTTCTATTCTTTTGCTCTCTGTGTCTGTTTTTGTGCCCAAACTGAGTAATTCATAATGAACAGAAATTTATTGACTCACAGTTCTGGAGGCTGGAATCCCAGCTGAGGGGCTGTGTCTGGTGAGGACTTTCTTGTCACACGTGGTAAAAGGCATCACATGGCAAGAAGGCAAAAGAACATGCCACTTAGGTCCTTCTTCCTCTTCTTATAAAGCCTCTGATCCTGTCCTAGAGGCCACGCCTTCACAGCCTCATCTAACCCTAAATACCTTCCAAAGGCCCCACCTAAAAACACCATCAACACATAAATTTGGGGATTAAATTTTCAATACAACTTTGGGATACATATTCAAACCATAGCAGACAGCAATAAAATATTTATGTGTATGTACATAGAATTTCTCATAGAAACTTTCAAATAGAAATGCAAATTTATAGAGCTTTTTTATTTTTTGTTTTTGTTTTTGCCATACTTGGAGGTTGAATTGAGGGCCTCATACATGCTTTGCAAGTGCTCTACCACTGGGCTGCACTCTCAGCCTAATTTTTCTTCTTCTTCTTTTTTTTTAATCTTGAGACAGGGTCTCACTAAGCTATACAGGGTTCCTCCACCTCCCAAATTGTTGGAATTATAGATGTGAGCCATTGTGCCCAGCTGGAGTTTTTTTTTTTTAATCCATAGTATTCTAACTTTCATTAAACATAATTAGCCTTTCTAAAATAATAGTAGCTACTACTGCCTCTCACCTATCCTGCAAAAGGCAGGATTAATACTGACAATTTCAAGTTCAGCTTCCTGACCTCTATAATTTTCTACTGTCCTGTGGCCTCTTTGTAAATCTTCATGGATAAAAGCAAATTACTGAAGTGAATATTATATCTAATTTTTCCAAAAAAATCTAAAATTCCAAATACTAAACTGATGATACTTGCAAAAACTGAAACTCTATTAAAAAGTTTAACAAAATAAACAGGACATTCCATCTTAGGTATTTGATAAAATTACCAACAGGTATGCATCATAAATGAACAAGAATATGGGCTTTATTTTTTCTTTCTATTTAAAAAATATATTTTTATATATGTGGACATGATACTCATATGCACATATAAATGATTAGTGTAGAAATTGATGCCAGCCAGTACCTATTTCTCTATTAGCCTAAATGCTGTTGCTTCTGTCCCTAATCCTTATGATTTTATTCATCTTTCTAGATCTCCAGCCCTGACGATGGTTTTGAGGGTAAATCACTTTATGGAAGCTGGTTGGAAAAAGATCCTTCACCTGAAAATAAAGATTCTCCTAGGTGAATTATTTATATGCTTCTTTTCATCAATGGATAAAGTATGAATTCCCCCTTGTTTCTTGTTTCTCCAAACTCTCAGATGACCATCAAAAATCTGAGTAAAGATAACAAAGGATTCCTTTGTCCAGCCATTGTTATACTATCAGACAATACAGCCATGTCTTTTAACCTGCAGTGGAACAGATGGATCTAGGTTTGCAAATTAGTAGTCAAAATGATTTTGCTACATTACTCATCATTATTTGGGATTCTTACATAAAATTTCTCTCAAGTATGTAGCCGATGCATTAATAAATAATATGACTTCAAATGATAATGATAATGATGAGGGAAAAAAACAAATGGATTATTTGCTTCTAAATTTACTAATGGTAGTTATCAGTAACCACCAAATTGTGTGTTACATGTAATCAATTTAGATTTTATGTAAGTGTTTATTTTTACCTCTTTTCATTCATGCTACAGCACTATCTTTGAGTTTATTTGATATTTACTTGTTTTCTACTGCAGTGCTATTTCTAATACTAACAGATGCTATCTGCTTTCCAACTATCATCAGACTTCCCAATAACAAAGTTGGAATCTTATGGGCTTAAAAAACCTCGCCAGGCACAGTGGCTCATGCCTGTAATCCCAGCAATTTGGGAAGCAGAGGCAGGAGGATCAGAGGTTCAAACCCACAAGTAGCCTGTATAGCTCAGCAAGATCCTGTCTTAAGATGAAAAACTAAAAAATGGGCAAGGGACACAGCCCAGTGGTAGAGTACTTGCAAAGTATGTGCGAGGACCTGGATTCAACCTCCAAGTACTGCAAAAACAGGAACAAAAACAAAGAATAAGTCTCAGTCTTGTGAGGCTTTAGGTGTGTTACCATTATAAGGTTCATATGCTCATTCAACAAAAATCGTATAATACAAAAGATACTTTGAAAGCATCTAAGGCCTCAATCTCAAAAACACACCTAATAATGTAATAGTTTGGAGATTTATAGTTATGCTCTTAATGCATATATAATTTTATATTCTTCTTTACTGACTTTTCCATGTCATGACTATATATATATATATATATATATATATATATATATATATGCTTATATGTATTTCTATTTGTATAGTGACTTTTAATGGGCTGGAATTTAGCTCAGTTGGTGGAGCACTGCGTTGCAGTCTCTGAGGCCCTGAGTTCAATTCCTAGCATCACAAAAATGGGAGAAGGGCCTGGCAATCCACTCCCAAGGCAATCCCGAAACAGTCAGCCATTGAAAACCCTATGAGAGTCTCTATGAGTCGGATACCGACTCCAGGGCACCTAACAACAACAACAACAACAACAGTGACTTTTAAATTATTATAATCAGATTTGTTTGCAAGGTATACTTACATTCTTCATGATCTTAAAAATAGCAGCAAGGTTTTGTTATACTATAGTTCTCTGAGGTTAGGGTCCATGGCTTCATTGTTTTCCCCACTAAACAAATACCACAAATGCTGAAAATATGGAATACAGCATCACCACTAACCTGCAGTTTTGGGTGGCATTGCCCAACTCTGCTTGTATTCAATGGAGATTTGTAAGTTTATCACAGCAACATTACAATGAATGATAGGAAAGTGTCTTCAAGGCTGTTCAGCATTTTCTAATTCTTGTCATAAAAGAGCCATCAGATTCCTTGCTAGTCTTGGGACAGATTCATTGCCCATCTACCTAATTTGCATTGTTTACTTATTTATTTGTGTGTGTGCGCTTGTGTGTATATTTATGTATATTCTATATCTAGAATTAATAAACTGGGATCTGGAAGTGATTTTGAAGCTTATTTTCAGAGGCTTGGAATTGCTTCAGGCAGAGCTCGTTACACTAAGAACAGGGTAAGCCATTTTGTCATTTTTAATTTATAGTAAGTGTCAGCCAGCTCTCTGTTATTGGAACAAAATACTTAATTTAATCAACTCACAAAGAGAGGATGTGGTTTGGGCTCACTGTTCCAGAGGTTTCAGCCACAGTCACTTGGCCCCATTGCTTGTGAGCCTGTGGGAAGGTAGCACCCTGCACAGTGCCGAGCACGTGGCGAGGGAAAGCTGCTCACTTCATGACAGTGGGAAGCCGAGAGAGAGGGAAAGGCTGGACTGCCAAGTCCCCATCAGGGGCACGCCTCCAGTAACCCAAGATCGCCCACTGGGTTCGCTTCTTAAAAGTTCCAAGTGGGAGACTAAATCTGTAAGACATAGGCCTTTGGCAGACATTGCAGATCCAAAACACAGCAGGGCTTCATTCCCATTCCTTAGATGAGCAACTCTGTCATTTGAGTGTCTGGCATCAGGCGTTGGGGTGGACATGTGACCTGGGAAGAGCTGCAGGGATAAAAATAGGTTGCTGGGTCCTTTGTAGATAGGCTAGGAACTAATTTGAATTATTTTGTGACTATTTCAGTACTAGATTTATTCAATGAAATGACAGTTCACAGGGCAATATTTGATATATGGCAATGCTGGTTATCCATGTTAAATAGTTAACATCATTTTCTTCAGGCAGGATTTGTTGGAAAAATCTAATTTTCATGCCTAGCCCAAAGGCGCTGGTATGCTTTGCCTAAGGAAAATGCAGGTGGAGAACATATGGTAGCAGAGGAACTTGCTAGGCCTGCATTCTTGTCAGTAGTCCTTGGTCATTAACCAGTCCTTCCTATCAGGAGTCAAGGGCTCTTGGGTAGCTCTTAATTGTGTAAGTAAAGGTCAATGGCATGTGGTTGTATACTCCTTGGGAAGGGAAGGAAAGTACTTAAATTCATCATTCTTTGGCTATGTAGATATTTACCTGCCAGGAACCTTTCATTCCCAATTGATACATAATTTTGGACCCCATTCTAGTGAACAGTTTGAATATGTATTCCTTAATTTGCCTGCAGCTGTAGCCCTGTGGCATTAGATCCTGTCAGAACTCGGAAGCTAAGCAGGGTCAGGCCTGGTTAGTACCTGGATGGGAGACCGCCTGGGAGCACCAGGTGTTGTAGGCTTGGGAGAAGGACCCAGCAACCCACTCCCCAAGATCAACCTGCATTGAAACCCCCATGAATAGCAGAGAAACACTGACAATAGTGTTTCCTCTGTTGTACCTAAGGTTGCTATGAGTCGGATTGCGACTCGACAACACCTCACAACAACAACATTCCTTAATTTAAAATTTTAGATGCAATGAGGAAAAATTATAAGAAACAGAATTTTAAATGAAAGTTATATGATTTTTTTTTTTTTTTTGAGACAAGGTCCTGCCGTGTGGCCCAGGCTGGCGTGGACCACACTATGTAGACTATGTAAACCAGGCTGGCCTCAAAATTGCATTGATCCTCCTGGCTTAGCCTCTTGAGTGCTGGAATTACAGGTGTGTACCAGCACACTTGGCTTAAAGAAACATGAATTACAAAATGAGTAAAGGCATAATTTTAAATCAGTGAATATTAAGTTATAATGTTTCAGTTAGTTTTTAACATTTTTGCTTCATTATGATGAAACTCATATTTCATGCGTATCATGTATTTCTTTAGTCATTTCTATGTTCATATAAACTACAATAACTTAAATATTTGATGTTTTTAATATCTGTTTTCCCTCCACTTTAGAAAACAGATAAATACAGCAGCTACCCTGTATATCACACCATTTATGAGACATTTGAATTAGTAGAGAATTTTTATGACCCCACATTTAAAAAACAGCTTTCTGTGGCTCAGTTACGAGGAGCATTGGTATATGAACTTGCAGACTCTACAATCATTCCTTTCAATATTCAAGACTATGCAAAAGCTTTGAAAAACTATGTAACAAGTATTGTCAATTTATCCAAGAAGCATGATCAAAAACTGAGAGAACATGGAGTATCATTTGGTAAGATATTTCATAGTCCTTAAGGTAGAGCTTTAAGATCTTATCTCTTATCATGATCAATGCATATCGTTTCGTTCTAAAATGTTAACCCTGCCTTACTTACTCATTCTGACTTTTGGAAGAAAACTTTAAATACACATCTATTTAAGAATCTGATTAAATCTGATATGTCTAGGATGAATCTATTATGGCTGAGTTAATGCTACAAGCATTGAATTGGTAAATAATTTTCCAATATTGCTGCTTTAAAAATATTTTTGCTTTGATAGAAACAAAATGAAGAAAGTGCAATATTACAAAAAGACTGGAAAGTAAGAAAAAGCCACCAGTTCTACTACATATATGTATTATTATTATTGTTGTTGTTAGGTGCTGTCAAGTCAGTGTCTGACCTATAGCAACCCTACGTACAATAGGTGAAACAGTATTGTTAGTGCTTCTCTGCTATTTGTAGGGTTTTTTGATGGCTGGTTGTTTTTTTGCGGGCGTGGGCTGCCAGGTCCTTCTCCCAAGACAATAGCAACTGGTGTTCCCCGGGCGGTCTCCCATCCAAGTACTAACCAAGCCCGACCCTGCTTAGCTTCAGAGATCTGACCGGAGTGGACACCACAGTGGTTTGTATGGCTGTAGGTGTTATTGTTATTATTACTGCATATGTTCATTACCATTTGTCTCCATACAGTTTTTTTTTACATAAGTATAAGCAGTCTTTCCTTTTATAACTGGCCCCTTAATAGGTGCTGTTCTATTTCATGTACTACCTACAAAGTACGAAATATGATGCAGTACAGTAAGAACAACACATAGTAGTGCTGAGCATTAGGTCTGGAAGCAGTTTGCCTGATTTAGACACTGGCTTTCTTATTTAGTCTCTGTGACCTTTGGAAAGTCACTTAACCTCTCTCATTGTCGATTTTCTTGTAAGTGAAATGATACAATGTAAGAACATAACATGTCTCAAAGATTTTTGTGGAGATTGTAGCAGTGGTGGCGGTCACTTATTGTTGTTGTTAGGTGTCGTGGAGTTGTTTCTGACTCATAGCGACCTTCATAGAGTTTTCAATGGCTGATTGGGGATTGCCTTGGGAGTGGATTGCCACATCCTTCTCCCAGTTTTGCAGTGCTGGGAATGGACCCTGGGACCTCAAAGACGGCAGAGCAGCGTTCTACCAACTGAGCTAAATCCCAGCCCACTTGTCGCTTAGTGCTTGAAAAAATGTTGCCCATTATTACTGTTTTATTATAAGCATTTTCTTTTATCACTTTTATGGTACATATTCTTTGTATATACCAAATATTCAAATATGTATTGAATGTCTACTATGTACCAAGTGCTATGTTATTCTGAAGAGACATAATATGTATAAGACATAATAAGTCCTCAAAGAGCTTAAAATTTCATGTGGGGAAGGGGAAGACAATGCAGAAGATAGGATTTTAGAGGAGGACACAGAGTAGCTGTAAGAGCACAGAGAAGCTGAGCATGGTGGTACTTGCCTGTAATTCCAGCAGGACAAGAGGGCTGAGACAGAGGATCTAGAGTCTGTGACCAGCCTGGGGTACACAGCAAGCTCCAGTTCAACCTGGGCTACATAGCAAGATGCTTTGAACAAAACCAGACAAAAGCACAGAGAACAGGTATGGAAGGGTCAGTAATGAATCTGAATATTATTACATAAGGATTTGTGATCTTTATGAATTTATAAGGGACAGCAGGTACTTTGATCTAAAAGTAAAATGAAGCAAGGAAAATATAGGAAGTTGTGGTTATATCAATATGAGATGAAACTGGAGAAGTAAGCAGAGCCTGCAGCAGGATGCAAGATCCATGGCCTTGTGGCATCCAGTTGCCTTCCTAAGTGCTCTGATTGCCTTTAGGCAAATGAACTCTTGATAAGTTTGTATGAGTCAGGGTCCGATCAAGGTACCACACTTGTCTGTCAGGTTGTTGTGCTGTGGGGGCTTATGTGTTTGTGTGATGCTGAAAGCTATTCCCTGGTTTTTCAGATACCAGCAGGACCACCAATGGTGGACAAGTTTCAGTTGAGCTTCCAGACTAAGACAGACTAGGGAAAAGGACCTGGGAGTCCACTAATGAAACAATCAGCCACTGAAAACTCTATGAATAGCAGAGAAGCACTGTCAAATACAGGGCCAGGAAATGAGTCCCTTCCTGGGCTGAAAGGAATTCAAAAAATGACTAGGGAAAAGTTGTCTCCTCAAAGTAGAGTTGAACTTAATGATAGGAATGGAATAAAGACCCTGAGACCTCCTTTTGCTGATGTGGCCTTACTCAAAATGATAAGAAACACAGTGACTGCAATAATGGGCTCAAACATTATGAAATCATGTGCATGGCACATTATGGGGTACTGTTTCATTCTGTTGTACATAGGGTGGCTGTGAATTGGATGTGACTCAATGGCACCTGGGCTGGGATTTAGCTCAGTTGGTAGAGCTCTGCACTGCAGTCTCTGAGGTCCCAGAGTCCATTCCCAGCACCGCAAAAATGGGAGAAGGACCTGGCAATCCACTCCCAAGGCAATCCCGGAACAGTCTGCCATTGAAAACCCTATGAGGGTCACTATGAGTCGGATACTGACTCGACAGCACCTAACAACAACAACAACAACAACAACAACAACAACAACAACAACGGCACCTAATAACAATAATCAAGAGACAGAAACTACACAAGCTCAGTGGAAAACCTGTCTTTAAACCCGTCAATTCCTCTATGTACGGAGACCTGGTCTGATCTGTTAATGACTTTTTCTGCCATATTTTCACAATCTCTGTATCTACTGAGGACGACTCGTCAGATGAACTACTCTCGTATTTTTTGTGTCTTATTAACAATAGTATTTCTTTTCTTGATGGTACTACGTATCCTTCATAATCAAAATTCTTCATTTAGTGCGGGACAACAACAGTTCCTCAGAAAATGTTTTAATGAAGAACACAGGTCTGATAAACGGACAAATGAATACATGCATACATAATCTACTCCTTGGCTCCAGATTTTTACCTTCCACTAACCAAGTCACCATGCTATCTCATTTTCCTATTACTATACTGAAAATGTCCTTGCCAAAGTTGTCATTGATCTGTGTCACTAGATCCTAGGGATGAGTTTCAGTTCTTATCTTAATTTCTGTACTATAATTGAAATTTAAATTTCCTTCTTCAATGCTGTCTTCCCTTAACTTCCATCATATCTTTAATTAGGTTATTTAATTTAAACATGGTTTAAAAACAAGTAAAGCTTAGAGAAAAAAATCTAGAATGAAAAATACCTTATTTTTCATACCAAATTTATTTATATTTAAGGTATTATCTCCTGGCCTTATGAACTAACTGCAATCCTGTGGTTTGAGCTTAAGTGTTTTATCTAGTAAATGAATATTATATCTCTTGTTTTGCCTGCATCACCAAAATGGTGTATATTAAAGTTCTGCTTAGAAAACACTGAACACAATAAACATGTTGTTGATAATGTACTGAGACTCTAATCACTTTCTTTAGAAACTTCCTGCATGAAAGAAAAGTTTGATGAGGTCAAACCTGGTCCTCTTTCTCAGGGTCTGGATATATCAGTTTGTTACACGTTGCCATTTGAATAACATCTTGAAGTTGATGATAAGGATTGGTTTGTTTCAGTTCTATGATAATTACAGGGACATTTATAGCTGTATCTAGTGTCTAGCCTATAGTAATTATACCAATAAATATGCATTAAATAAATGAGTAAATAATGCTGGAGTTTTGGTAAATTATAGGTCAAAGAATTCTTTATGTCCTTGAGTTTTGAAAGGTAATTTTGTTGAGGACCAGTTTAACTATTTTTAAATTTTCATACAACATGTAAATGATACTTTCTAACACTTGCCATGAATTTGCCAGAAGGCTCAGTAGGATAATAGGCTCAACACCTATTCAATCATGCCTGTCTGGAATAGAAAATGCAGGAAAGAGAACTTCTGAAATATTAATCACTTGTGATTACTAATTTCTCTTTTACTTTTCTGTTCTTTAAAAGATTCTTTATTTTCTGCTGTGAAAAATTTCTCAGATGCTGCTTCAGATTTTCACAGAAGACTTACAGAAGTTGATCTTAATAAGTAAGTTTCAGATCATTACTGCTTTGAAAAGCAGTCCAACTACAAGAATGAACTGTTTTCACTCATACAAACATTCACTCTAAATCACTGATCAAATTATGGTCTAGAATTACTCAAATAATGGTCTGGAAACCTGCAGCTTCAGCAACACCTGGGAGCTTGTTAGAAAGGGAGAAACCAAACTCCATCTAAGACATACTAAATTGGAATTTTGCTTTCTCACTGGATCCATGGGTGATTTGTATAATACTAATCTTTGAGGAGCACTGCTCTGAATGGTGGACTAATAACTCATACCAAGACATGGGCCAAAGACATATCTTGAGTGTACATAATGAGAATTCTGACTATAAATGGTAATTCATAGCCTTATGGTGTTAAGCCCCCACATGTCTGTCAGTTTGCAGTACTATGGAGCCTTATGTGTTGCTGTGATGCTAAAAGTTAAGCCACCAGTATTACAAATACCAGCAGCGTCACCCATGGTGGATAGGTTTTAGCTGAGCTTCCACACTAAGAAGACTAGGGAGTAGGACTTGGCAGCCTACTCCCCAAAAATTAGCAATTGAAAACCCTATGAATAGCAGAGAAACACTGTCATATATAGTGCCATATGTGCCTGGCAGCTTGAGATGACAAAATCAAATATTTTAATGACATGTGCAAAGAGCTGGAGATAGAAAACCAAAAGGGAAAATACACTCTGTGTTTCTCAAGCTTAAAAAATTGAAGAAAAAATTCAGGCCTTGAGAAGCAATAGTGAAGGATTCTACAGGGAAAATGTTAAATGAAGCAAGAAATATCAAAATAGATGGATGGAATACATAGAGTCATTATACAACAAAGAATTGGTGGATGACCAACCATTTCAGGAGGTTGGATATGATCAGGAACCAACAGCCCTAAAAGACGAAGTGGAAGTTGTCTTGAAGGAACTGGTGAAACACAAGGGTACAGGAACTGATGGAATACCAATAGAGATGTTTCAAACAAATGCAGAACTGGAGGTACTAATGTGTTTATTCCAAGAGATTTGGAAAACAGCTACCTGGCCAACTGACTGGAAGAGATCCATATTTGTGCCTATTCCCAAGACAGGGAATCCACTCAAATGTGGAAACTATTGAACAATATCCTCAATATCACATGCAAGTAAAATTTTACTAAAGATCATTTAAAAGTGACTACAGTAGTGTAGAGACAGAGAACTGCCAGAAAATCAAGCTGGATTCAGAAAAGGGTGTAGAAACAGGGACATCATTGCTGATGTTAGATGGATATTAGCTGAAAGCAGAGAATATCAGAAATATGTCTGTTTTATTGACTGTGCAAAGGCAATTCACTGCAGGGATCATAAAAATTGTGGATAACACCACGAAGAATCAGAATACCAGAGCACCTAATTGTACTAATGAGGAATCTGTACATGGACCAGAAGGCAGTCACTTGAACAAAGCAAGGAAACACTGCTTGGTTCAAAATTGAGAAGGGTATCCATCAGGTGTCCTTTCACCATACCTCTTCAATTTCTATGCTGAGCAAATGATCCAAGAAGCCGGACTTTATCAAGACTGTGCCATCATGATTAGAGGAAACCTCATTAACAACTTCCATTATACAGATGACACAACTCTGCTTGCTGAGAGTGAAGAGAATTTGAAACATTTACTGATGAAGATCAAGGAACCCAGCCTTCAGTATGGATTGCAACTCAACATCAACAAAATAAAAATCCTTCCAACTGGGTCAGTGAGTAACTTCATGATAAAAGGAGAAAAGATTGAGGTTGTCCAAGATTTTGCTTTACTTGGTTGTACAATCAACACTTGTGGAAGCAACAATTGAAGAATCAAAACATGCATTGCATTGGGAAAAGCTGTGGCAAAAGACTTCTTTAAAGTATTGAAAAGTAAAGATGTCACGTTAAAGATGAAGGTGCGCCTAACTCATGCCATGGTATTTTCAGTCACATCATATGGTTGTAAAAGCTGGACATTGAATAAGGGAGACAGGAGAAGAATTGATGCTTTTGAATTATGGTGCTGGAGATGAATACTGAATATACTATGGACTGCAAAAATACCCAAAATATCTTTCTTAGAAGTGCAGCCAGAGTGTTCCCTGGAAGCAAGGATGGCTAGACTGCATCTTATGTATTTTGGACATGTAGTCAGGAAAGATCAATCCCTACAGAAGGACATCATGTTTGGGAGAGTGGCAGGTCAATGAAAAAAAAAAAAGGAAAACCCTCAACTAGATTGAGTGACACAGTGTCTGCAAGGATGGACTTCAACATAAATAAGAGGGTGTGCCTGGCACAGAATGGGGGAGTGTTTCATTCTGCTATACATAAGGTCACTATGAGCCAGACCCAACTTGATGGCACCTAACAACAAAAACAACATGGTTTTAAGTGCATTTGCAATATATTTTATTACAGTTCTTGTCCAGTACTACTATGCATCAGTTTACAAATTTTTTCATTGATACTTTTTTGAATTTCATGTAACTTCTTACCACTTTGAGGTTGAAAACATTTTGCAACAAGCATAGATTGTTCCATAGTGTTGTCCACATCACACATATTTTCAGACTTAATCAGAAAGTGGAAAGCTATGTCAGCCATTTTGAGGTGCCTCCCTTTCTTTTTCATTGTGTCAGACCCCAGGGAACCTGTCTAACTCTCCAAAAAGACTGTCTGAGGATTCTGAGTGTAGAGAGGATAGATATCCCACAATGTATAGCTGCCTCTTGGTTTTCTTACAGACTCCTGAAACCTTCATTCACTCTTGTTCAGCCTTTATTCAGCTCCTTTCTTCCACAACTACAATTGTGTGACTTATAATGAACAACTTAATAGTTCACGCTGGGCTGGGATTTAGCTCAGTGGGTAGAGCGCTGCGCTGCAGTGAGGCCCCGAGTTCAATTCCCAGCACCGCAAAAATGGGAGAAGGGCCTGGCAATCCACTCCCAAGGCAATCCCAAAGCACTCAGCCATTGAAAACCCTACGAGGGTCACTATGAGTTGGATACCAACTCAATGGCACCTAACAACAACAACAATAGTTCACAGTTTACCTTCCCAGAAGGCCTCGCTAACTTATAGAGAAGACTGTCAGTTTTGATTAGTGTGTGGCCTTAAAACTCAAATCATTTTGCAGTTGTTGTTAGGTGCCATCGACTTGGTGTCCAACTCAGTGACCCTACCTATGTACAATAGGCAAACACTATTGTCAGTGCTTCTCTGCTATTCAGAGGGTTTTCAATGATGGATTGAATTTTGAGAGTTGGTTGCCAGGTCCGTCTCTCAAGCCTACAGTACCTGGTGTTCCCAGGTGGTCTCCCATCCAAGTACTAGCCAGGCCTGACCCTGCTTAGCTTCCAAGATCTGAAGGAATCAGAAGGCACAGTGGCATGGCTGCAGGCCATTTTGCAATAGGACTGTTTATTATAAATGCTAGAAAATTGTTATGCTGTTAGATGTTCCTTACCATGTAAATATTACTGATAACATGAATTTTGTTCGGATCTTTTGCTTTATTTTCTCATGCTTTAGTTTTAGTATTATTTTAAACATGGTTCCATGGTAAAGATTTTAATTATGTGTTTCTTGTTCTTAAAGCCCCATTGCAGTAAGGATTATGAATGACCAACTGATGCTTCTGGAAAGAGCATTCATAGATCCCCTTGGTTTGCCAGGGAGGCGGTTCTATAGGTAAGGAAACAACAGATGACCCACTAAAAAACACAAAATACCTCACTATGGCCTAAAAGAAAAGCATACCCAGTGTCTGCTTTAAAATAATGCCAACGGAGAAGTGGAAGGTGAATATGTATACACTAACGGCAATGTGAGATGACGTATCCAGTAACAGAATAATATATAATATCAGAAAACACACATTTCACATTGTTCATTGCTTTGCTGTGTGTGCAAATGGTAACACTTGAAAAATAACTCTCTTCAAGCCAAGGAATTATAAAGGGGGTTTTAGAGCTCATCTAGTTCAACCATCTGCAGGAATCCACCTTACAGGCTCTCAGATAAGCCGTTATCCTATCTGTTTCAGTCTTCTAGTGATGCAAAGCTCACGATTTCATGAGGAAACCCATTCCATTTCAGGGCATTTTTCTTCATAAAGACTTGAAATATACCACACTGTAATGGTCTCCCTCTGACCTTGTTCTGTTCTCCCAATCAGGTAGAGTAAGTGTAACTATTTTCATATCATGCTCTTTTTTTTTAAAGTTTTTGAGGATTGCTGCTATGGTCCTCTTAAGAAATATTCTTAAAATATTCTTTTTCTTCCTTTATTTCTATATCATATTTCTATTCAGTATCTTGCCTGCATGCCTCTGGATAGTCTCTATTTTCTTACAGTCTTTTTAAAATTAGAAAAGTCCTGGTATTTAAAGTTAGAAAATCGGTGTTCAAGTGCATTTACTGATGTGTGATTTACAGTTAAGTTACTTCTAAGGTTTTCTCACCTAAATTATGATGATAAATGATACCTTACAAAGTTATCTATCATCAAATAACATGAAAAAATAGTTCTGTGTTACCCTTCTAAATGTCAACGATTAGGATTATTTTCAAATAATTACAACCAGAGGATTTTCAGGATCAGTTTTGTTTACTAAATGTGACCAGGGAAAATTGTTTCTATAAATCTCAGGCTCCTCAGCTACAAGGGGAGATTATAACTGCTAATAGATTTAAGGCATGTCAAAGATTAAGCTCAAAGAGGAACACAGTCAGTAAATAGAAGCTATTTTTATAAATAAGAAAATAACTGATTGCTGATTTAAACAAAATAGAAGCCATCAGCTAAGTATTTATGTAAATCAAACAAAAAATTAAAATAGCTACAATTTTAGTTTTCTCTTGAATGCTGTTTTTAAACTAATTTTATTTTTAATCAAAACATCTATCTTTTATAAATATTAACAATTCACACAAGTCTGTAGAATAAGAGACAATCCTTCTGCATTCCCTCCTATATTTCCCACCCAGTTTTGCT
>VMDO01032256.1:0-19198 GCA_007922755.1 Pedetes capensis | reverse complement strand
ACTCAGTATGAATAAGTTTTCTTCCTTCTTCTGTTCGGCACTTCTTGTTTATTATGAGGCTCTGTTTTTTATGGTACTTTTTCAGTTAAGATTTTGGGGACCATGATAGGAAACAGAGATAAATTTATGTACATGAATATCAAGTTATCAGTTTGCTGGAGAAATAAAAGCTTATCAAAAGGATCCTTATTTCTCTGCAGGGAAGAAAGGGTGGGTAAATTATCTTGGCCAGCCTCTTTTCAGTACTAAATAAGCTAATGAATTTGCTGTTAATAAAAAAAATTTAGGCTACAGAAGAAAAAATAAGAGTGCTCAGAGTCACAGTACAACTTCCATGCAACTGAGCTCCAAGACCACTTCAACACAGTGCTGGGTACTAGGGGTAAAAGGTGAAGAAGGTCTGTCCACTGCCATCTAGATTCTCATAATCTCTGACAACTTTTCTAGAAACTTGCTATAAATTTAATCTGCTGAGAGGTATTTGTAAAAATACAAATGGATTTTTCAAATAAAATGATACTTATAGATATATTACTATTAAGATTTTCATAAAGAGTTTTGTGTAATTCCACATTAAAATGGTTTACTTTACTATCTAAACTAAGACTGATCTCACAATGACAATGAAAAATGAACACTCCTCTCTGTAAAACGTAAAAGATTTCTTTATCTCCATTCCAGGATAATTCTTGTCTTATATTTATATAAATAATTGGAGAGAAGCAGCACACTGAAAATCTCCAAGTTAGCAAATGATACTAAGCTTTTAAGAAAAGAGTAGTGAAATGCCAAGTCAATGGGCATAAACTGTAGAATATCGAGAGGTTGCAACTTGGCAGAAAAATGACATATGAGGTTCAAATAAGCAAGGTTAAGGTAATCCATTTAGGGAAAAGAATTCAGATTGTTTGAATAGGAATCTGGGCTCTTATTACTTACTCAGTTGATCCACACAGATGATCTCATCTTAAAATCTTTATTCTAAATGCTTTGTTGAGACTTTAATCATAATAAATGATTCTGAGGATGTCAACCTAATGGGTTGCAGTGGTCAAAACAATCACGGCATAATCAAAAAAAAGAACTAGAAACAAAATGGAAAATATTATCTTTCCTGTGCAACTCCCACCATGGAGAATTTTAAGGGAAATACTATATTTGGTTCTAGAAATCTATGATGACCCTCAATGAGCCTTTAATATAATCCAGGATCAAGTGTGGCAAGAGGGATGCAGTAGGAAGGTAACTGGAGTAGACAATCCTTATAATAGAAATAGTATAAAATTATTTTTTTGAAGCTTGTCCGGTGGAGCTCACCTGTAATCCTAGTGACTCAGGAGGTGGTGACAGGAGGATCACAAGTTCGAGACCAGAGGCAATCTGTGTAATTTAGTGTGACTATCTCAAAAAGAAAAAAAAAATGGGGCTGAGGGTGCAGCTCAGTGGTACAGCACTTGCAAATCAGGCAAGCACAAGGCCTTGGGCTCAAGCCCCAATACTGAAGAAAAAAAAAAAAAAAGAAGAAGAAAGAAAAGAAAAAAATTTTTGATTTTATAATGAAAAGTGTTGAAAATGACTAATGAAAATCTATAAAATTATTGAGTTTAAATAGGCTGTATTGGCACAATTCATTGTTACTATTTCCCCATATTCCCTGCTTGGAGGATGGGCCACAATGGTTGTAGTTGATATTGTGTGATCCCACACTAACCCTCCCCAACCATCACTCTTGATCACAAGTACCAAATGCAACAAATATATGTCTTATGCATACACTAATGACTCAAATTCATGAAATTGTTTCTCATAAGATGTTTAATCAGCGAGTCTACAATTGTTAGCAATGGGAGAAAGGTAAATAACTCTGATAAGAACATTTTTATAGCAAAAATCATCTCCAGATTCAGACTCCATTAATCCTTTTCTTGCTTAAATGCTTGATATGGGACTTCTTATACCCAATCATATAATAACTTAGTCACCATTTTCAAGAGTGTCTTTGTTCTGGTAATTAAACAAGCTTAACTGAGACACAGAGAATACATAAACATGTTAATTACAATTTTAAAAGGAGAAGAAAACAATGATTTAAAAGTAGAGCTTTGCTAGTTGAATAGTACAATTTTATATAAGGTACAATTTTATATATTTCCTAAATTACCCTAAGAGGTTTGTATAGCATGGTGTTTACAAATATGAGCCTACAACAAAGACGATCTTCATTAAAATTTTGGTTCATATACTTATTCCTTTAAATGCTACTTCACACTTCTATGGCTCCATTATCTCATCTTCAAAATAGAAAATGTAATAATATTTTTACACAGCTGTTTGGAGAATTAAATAAGTAAATAGATAAGAGGTTCTTAATAGAGTGTCTGACAGTGAAATAGAAATCTCAGCCTTATTATTAGTAAAAGCTGAAAATTAAAACAGATATCCATGAACATATGAATTGTAGGCACAAAGAAAAATTTGAACATAGCTTTTAAAAATGTTTTTTATGGAAAATAATACCTTCTAATACAGTCAGTCTTGGTTAGATTGTCCAAAAGCTTGCACTATTATGGGAATTCCTATTATCTTACAAGGAAGCTAGATATGTCAGATGATTTTCACAAAAAGCAAAATGTGAAAGAACTTTCCTTAAAAAAATTCAGTATTCTGATAATGTATATTAAATGACAAGTATAAGTAATAAATGGCATATAATTGGAAAACTGATACCACATTAGCATATGTTTTTGTTGTGCCTGTTGTTCAACTAATGTGTACTTTGCTCTGGTCTCAGATCTCAAAGGAAAGTAAATAAAATGGTTCCTTTTCCTTTGTGTAACTTGTGCCTGTCTTTATTTCATCACTTAACATTTTTTTGTTATTTTCATATAGATATCTTCCATTTCTTAAATAGATTATAAACGTCTTGTGGAATAGGGCTATGTTTTATATCTTTGCTTTCTTTCTCCAATTTACTATACGGAAAATTTTCAAACCTCAAGTTGAAAATATACCCTTCATCTATATTCGCCAATAGATAAGATGTCACCCTTACATAGTAGAGAGGTAAAAACAAAAGAAGGAGAAATAGGGGAAAGATAAGTGTGTGTTTGTGTGTATTAATTATATGCATTTACATAAGTATATACTTGACTTTTTTCCCTGTTGAACTCTTTCAAATAAATTGCAAACATTATGATACTTCACTTATGCATGTATCTACAAAGAAATAGGATATTCTCTAATATAAACTGTTATAGGCTTAATTTTGTCCCTCCAATTCACATATTGAAGCTCTAATCGCTGTACCTTAGAATGTAACTATATTCGGAGGTAGGAGATCCAAAGAGGTAATTAAGTTAAGATAAGGCCATTAGTGGTATCCCTAATCCAATCTGACTAAAGTCCTAACACAAAGAAGAAATTTAGGACACACAGAGACACAAGGGTTACATACACATGGAAGAAAGACTGTAAAGACACAACATGAAGGTGGTCATTTGAAAACTAAAGAGAGAGGCCTCAGAGGAAGCCAACATTTCCACCATCTTGATCTTAGACTTCCATCTCCAGAACTGAGATCAAATAAATTTCTGTTGTTTAGGCCCTGCAGACTATGGTATTTTGTTACAGCAGCCCTACCAAACTAGTATTTAATGCCAGCACCATTATAACAACCAATAAATTTAACAAGGATAAAATAGTATGATCTAATATACTCTTTGTTCAAAATTATCTTTTATTGTTTTTTAACTCAAGTTTCAATCAAGAATCCTTGACTGCAGTAGTTTGCCATTTCTCTCATTTTCTTTACAACAGTAGTTCTTATACCATTTTTTGTCTTTTATGACACTGACATTTAAAGAATACAGCCAGTTATATTACAGAATGTTTGGGAATAAAGATTTGTCTTCTTATTTCCTCATGATTAGGCTACAGTTACATAGTTGGGCAATAGCACACAGGGACAGTTGGTAATTTCTATGGCATTGTACCAGAGAAGCATCACATCTATTTGTTCCCTAATTGGTAATGCTAAATTTGATCATTTGTTTAACTTTATATTTTCCAAATTTCCCCTGTAAAAGTACCTTCTCTCTCATTTTTTTTTTTTTGTTGTTGTTAGTGCCCTCAAGTTGGGCCTGATTCATAGTGACCCTATGTAAAATAGAACAAAACAATTCCTGATTTTGTGACAGGTACACAATCTTTTTTATGTTTAAGCCCATTATTGCAGACAGTATGTCAATCCAATGAGTAGAGGGTTTTCCTTTTTTTTGTTGACCTTCCACTCTCCCAAACATGAGGTCCTTCTCTAAGAATTAGAGACAAGTCCAAAATAGGTAAAATGCAGCCTAGTCACCCTTGCTTCCAAGGAGCACTCTGGTTGTACTTCAAGAACAGATCTGTTGGTTCTCTTGGCATTCCATGGTATATTCAATATTAATCTCCAGCATCATAATTCAAAAGCATCGATTCTTCTCCTGTCTCCCTTATTCACTGTCCAGCTTTCACAAACATATGATGCGACTAAAAATACCATGGCATGAGTCAGGTGCACCTTCATCTTCAAAGTGACATCTTTACCTTTCAGCACCATAAAGAGATTGATCTTTTGCCACAGCTTTTCCCAAATCAATGCACCTTTTGATTTCTTGACTACTGCTTCCATGGGTATTGATTGTAGTAGAACCAAGTAAAGCAAAATCATGGACAACCTCAATCTTTTCTTCACTGATTGTGAAGTTGCGTACTGACACACTTGTAAGGATTTTTGTTTTGTTGATGTTGTGCCCCAATCCATACTGAAGGCTGTGTTTTTTGATTTTCATCAGTTAATGCTTCAAATCCTCTTCAATTTCAGCAAGCAGAGTTGTGTAATCTGCATAAAGCAGGCTGTTAATGAGTCTTCTTCCAATCTTGATGCTGTGTTCTTCTTCATAAAGTCCAGTTTCTCAGATTATTTGCTCAGCATAGAGATTGAAGAGGTATGGTGAAAGGATACAGTCCTGACACACATCTTTCTCGACTTTAAACTGAGCAGTGTTTCCAGTTCTGTTCAAACAACTGCCCCTTGGTTCATGTACAGATTCCTCATGAGTATAATTAGGTGTTCTGGTATTACTATTCCTTGCAGTGTTATCCATAATTTGTTATGATCCACATAGCCAAATGCCTTTGCGTAGTGGATAAAACACAGACACCTTTCTGGTATTCTCTGCTTTCAGCTAGTATCCATTTAACATCAACAGTGAAGTCCCTGGATCCACATTTACTTCTGAATCTGACTTGATTTTCCAGCAGTTCCCTTTCTATATAATGCTGAAGTAGCTTCAGAATGATCTTCACTACAATTTTGCTTTTGTATGATATTATGATATTAATAGTATCATTCAACAGTTTCCACATTCTGTTGGATCACCTTTCTTGGGAATAGGCACAAACATGGATTTCTTCCTGTCTGTTGGCCATGTGGCTGTTTTCCAAATCTCTTAGTATAAACCAGTTAGCACCTCCAGTGTTGCATCTGTTTGTTGAAATATCTCTTCTAGTATTCCATCAGTTCCTGGAACCTTGTGTTCCACCAATTCCTTCAAGGCAGCTTCCACTTCATCCTTCAGCTCCATTGGTTCCTACACATATGTTACCACTTAAACTGGTTGGTCATCCACCAATTCTTTTTGCTATAATGACTCTGTGTATTCCTTCCATCCTCTTTTGATGTTTTCTGAATCCTTTTTCCCTGTAGAATCTTTCACTATTGCCACTCGGACCTTGAATTTTTTTCTTCAATTCTTTAAGCTTGAGAAAAATAGAGTGTGTTTTTCCATTTTGGTTTTCTGTTTTCAGGTCTTTGCAAAAGTCAAGAAAATATTTGATTTTGACTTCTCAATCTGCCCTTTGAAATCTCCTGTTTAGTTCCTTAACCTCATCATGTCTTCCTTTTTACTTTAGCTGCTTGACTTTCAAGGGAAAGTTTTAGAGTCTCTTTTGACATGTAATTTGGTCTTTTCTTTCTTTCATGTTTTTTGAATACCCTTTTGTTTTCCTCATGAATGATGGCTTTAATGTCATGCCACAAATTGTCTGGTCTTTTATTATTAGTGTCTAATGCATTAAACCTGTTCTTCAGGTGGTCTCAGAACTCAGGTGGGATATACTCAAGGTCATACCTTGGCTCTTGTACACTTGTTCTAATTTTCTTCAGTTTCAGTTTGAACCTGTAAATGAGTAGATGATGGTCTGATCGACAATCAGCACCTTGTCCTCTTCTGACTTTTAACATTGAGCTTTACCATTATCTCTTTCCACAAATTTAGTTTAATTGCTTCCTCTATGTTCCACCTGGTGAATTCCATGATTGTAGTCACCATTTATGTTGGTGGAAAAAAAATGTATTTGCAATGAAAAGGTCATTGACTGACAAAATTTTCTCCTATTATGTGATCTCTAGCATCATTTCTATCAGCAAGGACATATTTTCCAAAGATTGAGTATTCTTCTTTTTTTTCAATTTTTGCATTCCAGTCACCAGTAATTACCAGTACATCTTTATTGCATGTTCAATCTATTATATGTGATATGATTCTTTGAGACCATATGAATATCCTATTCCTCAGCAACATTTCCCCACTGGTTTTAGCATTCATTAATGATTCTTGACTACTTGATAGCATCCACTATGTTAATAACTGGGGATGATTTTCTATTTCCAAATTCTTTGGAAATTACTGAAAGCATTATTTCTTAAAGAAAAGCTTTCCATCACAATTTTCCCATGTCTTTTTGGAGGGGTTGGGGGAAGAAAATCATTTTATTTTAATTAATTCAACAAATAACATCACATAGTTGGCTTAAGGAGGCCACACAAATTTTTACCCAGCCCCAACCCACACCAGTTTCCCATGGCATGGCTGTGACTTCCACACAGTCAGAATGCCCTCTTCAATGAAGCTATTAGTAATAACAAGACAGGTTTAACTTAGGGTTTTATACTTTAAACTTTCACTAACAATCACATTTTTATGCTAATGTAACTTTGTTATCAAAGCCAATTTTCCATTTTTTCAAATCATACTTCTTGATTAGTGTAATCCATTTGCAATTCTGCATGGTTTGAGCACCTCAGAGAAACTCTTGAACAGATGAACATCACCCTGTTTCTGGGCATACTCCAAAAACTATTTTATCTCCTAAATGCAAGGGCCACTGCATTGTTGTGGCTGGATTCCCTGTGGCTCCTGGTAAGTGCAGTCAGGCTTTGCTGGCTCAGTGTTACCTTCACAGAAGCCCCCAGTGATGGCATGACCCAGTGTGTGCCGGACAGCAAAGACTACAGCCATGTCAGCTGCAGTGGTTGCCACTGGGCTGTCAGATCAGGCTGCCAGAGCACAACAGTAGGAGAGCCCACTGCAGGGGGTGGGACTGTCGTTGTTCACTGAACTGTGGTGCTGGCTGGCCACAGGGGCAGTGAAGGAAGGGAGGCTTCAGCTCCCACTTGGCATCCTAAGTGCCAGAGGGCTCCATGTCTACAAATGCCAAATTATACAAAGAGTGCAGCTGCTTGTGCTGCCTATGCCTTTATTTACATTGATTTTACTTCCACTCAGTGACTGTTTTTCTAATTAGCATGTCATAATCCATTAAAATCATTATTTCTCTTTGGTGTTTAAATTGTCCAAAATTTGATCAATTGGAGCTACTGGGCACTTTGTTTGTTTGTTTTAAGTACCTAAAAACGGTCCTATCTATAGCTATATCACCCTAGCATCCAGTCTCTTCAGATGTAAGCTAAGCATGGTTGGGCCAGGTTATTCCTTGGGTGGGAGTCTACCTGGAATATCAGGTGCTATAGGCTTGGGAGAAGGACTCAAAGCCTACTCTCAAAACAATCAGCTATCAAAAACTCTATGAATAGCCTAGTAACACTGACATAGTGCTTGGTATGGCACAATGTCGTGGAGTGTTTCCTCTGTAGTACGTAGAGTTGCTACAAGTTGCAACTCCCTAGCACCTAAAAACAACAGAGGTCCTAATACAAAGAAGTACATATTCAAAAGGAACATACAAAAAAACAAAAACAAAAAAACCTAAAGAAGTAGTTTAGTTGAATGAGTAAGGAGGTTGGTATTATATACCTAAGGATTAGATAAGTTTATAGCATGTATTATGTAAGTTAGTGTTATATATAGTATATAATACTGGTTTTAAGACCTGAAGAAAATCAGTACTAACAAGAAGAACACACAAATAATCACATGAAGAGAAATACATGGCTCAGTCATCCCAGAAGGGACCCACAATGGACCAGCCCCTTTGATTCAACCTATCTCCTCATGAATAGACACCCTCAGGAGCCCAGAAATAGATATCCCTTTTGTATAAACAGCAAGTGGCATCAAATGTATCAGTCATGGGAAGATTGTTTATTGCTCTGCAGTACAATTTTTCTGCTGCTGATGATGACATATAATATTTGGGGAAATAAGAAGGAACTCAGTGGTAGGTATTGAAGTAGTCTAGAGAAATTAGCTTTTGCAGAAACTAGGCACCCCACATATGTACACTAATGGTAAATATAGGCCTATGGTGGCAGAAATGGAGACCCATCAAACTGAGTTTCAGAGAAATAGAATGTGAAATATAGTTAAATAGCAGACTATACTCTCCAAACTTTCAGTTAGTAAATAAAGTAGACTGAAGCCTATTCATTCAAAAATATTGCTTAAGATTTACTGGCTGCCACATACTATACAGGTACATGTTGTTGTTGTTAGGTGCCATTGAGTCAGTGCCTGACTCATAGCGATTGTATGTACAACAGGGAAAACACTATTGTCAGTGCTTTCCAGGTCCTTCTCCCAAGCCTACAGCACCTGGTATTCCCAGGTGTCTCCCATCCAACTACTAATCAGGCCCGACCCTGCTTAGCTTCCTAGATCTGACAGCATCAGATGCCCCAGTGGTACGGCTGCAGACACAGGCACCTAGGACATGCAGTAAATAATACAAGGTTTATTACTTCTCATTTGTGCTCAGTCCAGAGCTCCCTTTCTTCCCATCCCTCAGTCAGCTTATCAGACCTATAAAAGAAAAGCAATGAAAGGACAACTTGGCCATCCTGCTGAGACTTTTTATCAGGAGAGAAAATGACGTCATTTAAGTGAAGTTGTTGTTGTTAGGTGCCATGGAGTCAGGGAGCTCCTGAAAGGGACATATCCTTCAAATATCACTGTGAATTTTAATGTTGTGCTATAAAATTTTTTAGCATTTTTATACAGATTGACTCATGCCCATGTGTGCAATGTTAATTCAATCACCAAATATTTATGGACTACCTACTAGGGAACAGCAAGGTACAATGAGCAGGAATGAGACAGGTGAAAAGATGTATTTCCTGCCAGCTGCAAGCTTAGAGAGGAGCAGAAAGTCATTTGTGCAACCAAATAATTAGCACTCAAGATGAACAAGGCTCTAAAGGGAAGAAGAATGTCTGCCAGGAGTAATCAAGGAAAACATAATGAGAGTGTGAAATTTGAGGGGAGACCTAAAGAAAGAATGGAGTCACACAGGTTAATTTAGGATAAACTAGAGGTGTGAGTGAAGCCTAGAGAATAAGGGAACATGGAGCCCTTCAGACACTAATTCAGTTACAGAGCCTCTATCACAGATGTGCTATCAAAGATCTCTTCACATATGCTTTACTTTTCACCCTTGCAATAAGCTTTTGATTAGTTAGACATTATAACTCTTAGGTGACTGAAGTTCAAAGAGATTAAATAATTTGTCCAAAATTACATAATAGGGAATAGAGCCAACCTTTAAATTGTGGTTTTCAGATTTATAGATTCTAAATTCAGTTAGATTTCTACTCCAATAAAGTACCTTCCTGGTGGAGAGTTGAGGAAGGAGTGCAAAGAGGCATTTTTTCCCCTCTTATGCTCAATCTACATAGAGGGAAATGTGACTTTACGTAGAAGTGTGAGAATGTTGTTGTTGTTGTTGTTGTTGTTGTTGTTGTTGTTAGGTGCTGTCAAGTCATGTCCAACTAACAGCGACCCTAATAGGGTTTTCAATGGCTGATTATTTTGGGACTGCCTTGGGAATGGATTGCCATATCCTTCTTCCATTTTTGTGGTGCTGGGAATCAAACCTGGGACCTCAGAGACTGCAGAGTGGTGCTCTACGAACTGAGCTAAAATATGCAAACAAAAATCCTTATATAACCTAGTGTGAAACATGGAAAGGAACATGTCTTATTCTACACACAAAGGAGAAGCATTATTGAATTCTGCTAAATTCTATTAGGCATAATAAAGAGGTAGGTAAGATGTATTTTTTTTTTCTCAAGCCCCTCTTTTAAAAGTTCTGTTTGAGAAAAGGGCTAGTGACTTGAAGATTCTAAAAAAAACACACCTAAAATATGGCTGCCTAATACCATTTGTCCATTAATGGCCACAGGCAGCTTTTTATTATGTGAGGTGAGAGGGACTTCCATTTCCTTCCAGACGTCATAAGCCACAGGAAGACTAATATCTTTTTGCCTTTGTCAGTTGGCAACATTATTAAGTGCCTACTCTTTAGCAAGCACTGTAATGGGTGATGCTGGGTGGTGTAAAGTAAATAGAAGATATGATCTCTGATCTAGTGTCAGATAATATCTGGAAGAGAAAAGAGAACCAGGGTTCTCCAAATGAGAAAATAAACTTATTGGTCCTTTAAAATGAATGTCAGAATGGCTCAGGATAACATGCTCTGCCTTTGCAACTTATGCTACGAGAAAACACCCAATGGTCATAATAAGCTTGATGCATAGCTCTCTATGACAACATAAAAGGAATTTTTCTGTACCTTAAAAAGATAAAAACAAACAAAAAGTCACACGTCATATCTTTATCAGTCTTATAAAGCTTTTACATGACTTTTATAGATAGTCTCAGAGAAAATGGAGCAACATAAAAGACTTCTAACACTTTAAGTGACTACCTGGCAATATTCTTGTAACATCTGGATATCCTTGGCTGTTATGCAGCTATGTGTAGCCTAAAATCCATTTATTTTGAATGGAAGGCTAATAGCAGCAACAATATCTGCAGCCACACTTCAAGCTCAGTAAGCTGTTATTTCTGGAAGCTAAAGGCTTAGAATTATTTTTTTTTCTTTTGTGATTTGAATTCTTCTGAATGTGTATGTGTGTGAGTTCTCCTCATTTCACTACCAAATTCTATTCCTTTTCTAGCTGGCTAAAATTAGTGTAATTGTTAGGGCTAAATCTGAATGTCTCATTCCCAATATTGAGCAAGTATATTCTTTTGCAATCTGGTTCAATGTCTGAGAATAATTAAATACTTAACAATGAAACCCTAATATGCTATTTTACATGGTGTGTGATGCAATGTAAGATAAAGTTATTCATGTAAATCATTCTAAATCCAGAAAAGTGAATGTGGGACATTGTATTTAACAGGCAATATGTACTCTTCTCATCCTTTAAGTATAATAATAATCTCATATTTTGAGTTATATACAGGGTTAGTCTTTTCAAAGTATTCTGGTATATATATTTTTGTTTAGGTTCCCATAGAAGCAGATCTTGAGAAAGAGACTAAAGTGTAAGTGAAGAGTTAAAGGAATATATCAGTAAGAGAGTGGAAAATTGAAACCAATAAAGGAAGACAGCCACAGGTGTGTGGTATGAAATCAGCTACAACTGAAGGTGACTGGAGTCTATTCCCACTGGTGAAGCTATTGGAACTTGGATAAAAAACCTGGACCTCAGAGTTTTCTCAGTCAAAGGGGCAGGGACTTGGTGTGTATATATGGTTCTCATCCATCATGAGAGAGGATAGCCCTTATGATTAATTTCTTGCCATGCCTGGCCAGCCATTGGGGAGCAAAGAGTCTACAGCCATGAAAAAAAAGCTATCTGACAAAGAAATCATGTGCTGGCAGTAGAAAGCTGGGCCAATTTTCACCAAAACAATAACAGTACAAGGACATTTTCAGGACAACTCCAGTGTCTGAAAGAATGTGATAGTGAAAAGGGTTAAAAAATCAGCATACCCTAAAAAGCTCAGAACAAGGACACCTATTATATGCCAACCCTAATCAACTGGTGATGCACTTCTACTCACAGAGTTCCATGTTAAAAGGACTCCTAAGCCCTTACTTAGGGCCAGCAAGACAAATTTGATTAGCAATTTTGGTTATGGTCCCAGCAGGAGGGTGGTTGTAATTCATTTGCTGTATATGTTCCAGTCTTTTTCTCAGATAGTGTCCTAAGTCCTTACAGTGCTAGTTTGTCAAGAATAATAATCCATTAGCTTAGTGTTGACAGAAAATTAGTGAAAACCAAAGCAAACCACTTGCTAAATAGCTATATTTATAGCTAAATAGCTATAAATACTGGCTAAAAACTAAAATTCATGAACAAATTTGAAAGTCCTTACTTTTTCTTGTGTTGGAAACTTAGTCCATAAACAGATTAAAAGTTTCATGGAAGTATTAATTTGAACCCATTATAAAACTTGTAAGCAGTGAACTCTCACTCTAAATTGCATTATTATGACCAACTAGATACACAGTAGCATCTAGTGACAGATGCTTAATATTTTTTATATTTGCTATAGAAATTTCAACTCTTTATTGAATTGTTTCAATATTCTGCATTTCTCTTTTGCACATTTTGTGATCTTGATGATTGCTGACACAAATGGAGGTTCAAATCCAGCTTCTGTTTTAAGCCAGGTTAAGACTCATTAAAGAAAAGTAATGTATACTTTCCTGAGAAATAATTTAATCCAATGTAAAGTACATATTTTAAGAGAGAATTAAATGAAATATTTTTAGCTGCCTGACAGTCACTTTTTAAAAATTAATTCATTTTAGATTAATATCTTGGGATAGGAGAGTAGGACTATTTTATTTATGCCACCATGATACATATAATGCACATGAACCACATTTGACTTTGTTGATAAATAAGGATATCTGACTACAAATATTGAAGATGAAAAATAAAAAGAAATGATAGAAAATTGTCTTTCAAGTTCCTTTGATTGAATTTATAGCTTTTAACAATGTTAAATTTTAGAGGGGGAAAATAACTATGGTAAGCTAATTATATATGCAGGGCAGTAGATAACCTAGAGTTGCTGTATACATCAGGTTTGGTCACCATCATTTTGTTCTTACAGGAAGTCCTACATGATTAAGGTAAAAGTGAAAAGTAAGAAATAACCTGGCAGGAGTGGGAAGAGAGGAAAGGGGAGTGGGGGAAAGAGAAAAGAGAGGAGGGGGAGCTCAAGTGTAAGAAAAGAAGGAGGAGGAGCAGGGGGAGGAGGAAGAGTAGGAGGAGAAGAGAAAAGAAGAGAAGAGAAGAAAGAAGAGAAGAAAAGGGAAAACAGAAACAAATGGGAACAGAACCAAGAAATAGTAGGCCATTTGAAGGATTTTGACTTTTATTCTTAATGATCCATAAAGTCATGAGAAGGTTTTGAGTAGAGAAGTCACATTTAAATGTAAATGATTACTTAGGTTTTAAAAGATCACTTTAACTGTTGTGATGAGAATAGCAAATAAAGGTGGTGTTTGGGAGACCAGGTTAGGCAAAAAAATAATGGCTCCAACCAAAAAGTTAAAAGTTGTAACGATAAACAGTTGGATTCTTAATAATTTGAAGTTATACTTAGCATAATTTGCTGATTTGTTTAATGTAGGATATAAGGAAAAGAGGAATCAATGATTTTTTGCTCAACTATCACAACTTGAATTAGTATTGAGTAGGAGAATTCAAATTTGGACTTAAAATGTTATACTTGTTAGATATCCTAATAAGAATGCTGACTGGATGGCTGGATATAAAATCTGAGGTTTAAGGGTATACTTCAGGTAGAAGATATAATTAAAGAGTAATCAACATATAGCTGTTACTTAAAGCCATAGGACTAGAAGTGTTCACCTGAAGGTGAATATAGAGAAGGAAGAGTGAATGATGAACCCAGGGGGGCTCCAAGGTTTTCAGGTGAGGAATGTAAGGGAAGAACACCCAGGGGTCTATGGAGGTTCAGCTAGTGAGGGAGAAGCAGAACCAGGAACAAATAGTTTTCCTGAAGTGAAGAGAAGTAAATAGTCCAAGGAGGAGTGTGATTGTGACAAATGCTGATGAGAAGTCAAGTAGGATATGAAATGAAAATTGATTATTGGGTTCAGGCATATTCAGATCATTGCTGACCTTGATAAGGGAGGTTTTAGTTGGAGAATCAGGAAAGAAATCATGATTGAAGTGCCTTAAGAGAGAATTGGATAAGAAGTTGTTACTGTCAGGTGCCATCCAGTGGGTATCCAACTTATGGCAACCCTATGTACAAAAGGTGAAACACTATTGTTAGCGCTTCTCTGCTATTCATAGGGTTTTCAATGACAGATTTTGGGGGGTGGGGGTTTGGGGGGTTGGGGGGTTGCCAGGTTCTTATTCCAAGCCTACAGCATCTGGTATTCCCAGGTGGTCTCCCATTCAAGTACTAACCAGACCTAACCATGCTTAGTTTCTTAGATCAGATGCCACAGTGGTATGGCTACAGGCTGAATAATGGTTGGCATGATATAGACAACTCTGTAATGAGATTTTCTGTGAAGCAACAAAGAAAAAGAAGTAGACGATGGAGGAAATGGAGTCAAGATATACTTTTTCTTAACACATTAAGAGAAATTATATCATGCCACCAAGCTGTTGAAATGATGGAAGAAGAAACAAATATACATTAAAAAAGAGGGAATGATGATTTTAAGTAGCAAAGAATAGAAGAAAACTCATGAAGAGGGGTAAAATTGGTTTTAGATAGAAGTTCGGACTACACTCAAGGTTACAAGAAGAAAAGTAGAATATTTTAGGCACAATAGAAATGATTGGATGAGGAAGGTGTCTCCTACAGCAGTTCTTCTATAATATCTTCTGCATGTATTTTCTCACTAAAATAATAGGGAAGGTCATTAAAGGAGAATAAAATATGGCAATGAGATGCAAGGTTAGGAAGAAAGGGAATTGAGTGGAACAGTGTCAGTATAGGAGAAGTAATACATTAGAAGAAAACATAATTTAGAATTTCTGGGCTATGATACTGCCCATTTGGAGAATAGTGCTCAGGAATTTGAAATGAGAATGTTGAATGTTGTTTTGTTTTCTTTGATGTCTTCTATTTGTGTATTACTTGCTTTGTCTGTCTATAATCAAGTGCCTAGGGTGAAAGTGTGGAGTTTTGTAGAGTCTGATTTAACCAAGTTTGTAGTCTTGCCAACAAAATAGGTTAAAGAAAGTCATGGTCAGTAGTATTGAGAATATATGTAAAATAGACAAATTTCTGACTAAAAGCAACCAATCTAAAAGGTCTAAAATTATTTCTGGGTATGGTGGTGCAGCAGTAAAAATTCTAGCACTTGTCAGGCAGAGGATCATGAGTTCATGATCACCCTGGGCTACATAGGGAGACCCTCTGTCAAAAAACTAATGGTTAGGGGTGTAGGCCAGTGGTAGAATGCTTATAAGGCCCTGGGTTCAGTCCCCAACACTACAAGAGAAATAAATAAATAAAAGGTCCAAGATTGTTTATACAAATTCTGATATCTGTATAAGTCATAAGGAGTCTTCTAAGTGCTAAATATTATTTTAAACAGTTAAATTGATATTATGTTTTCAATAAAAGTATAAAATGCTACATGGCACTAAATGTAAAAATGCTATATCTTAACTTTAAAATTAATTTTGAATCAGAATAATCTTACTCAAGCCTTATATATTTACAGGAAAAATATATATTAAATCATCTAATTTTACTTGTTTAAAGGAATCACAGAGAAAAAGTGCATTCTTATCTGGTGCCCAAATTTTTGAAATGAGCTGTGGTATAAGAAGTTAAGTGACATTCCTAAGGCTACATATGAAAGGGGACCAGAGGATATATCTTAGGCACATGCTGGTGCCCTGTGTTCCCACAACAAATACATAATTAAAACCATTAAGATATTCTGGCCAACCTTCTTGGGTTAAAGAATACTCTCTGAGGTGGCATTCCTGGATTAGCCATCACACTCATATTTCTGTTCTGGGCTAGGCTGAAAAAGACATTCAGTATAACAGGACCACCCTCAGCCACAAAAATGGGAGAAGAATGTGGCAGTCCACTCCCAAAACAATCCTGAAACAGCCATTGAAAACCCTGTGAGGGCCATTATGAACCAAATGAGTCAGACCTAACTCCATGCACCTAATAACAACAATTATTCAAGTTATTCAGTCTCAGGTATTCTGTTGTAGAAGCACAAAGCAGAATTAAGATGGCCCCTATAAGCAAAAGAAGTAGTATTTTGGAGCAAAAGCTTTGAGTAGATTGTGAGGTAGATGCTATAAAAGCTATGTTACTATATTAGAGCCAAAATGAAGGCACATGATAGGTGCTTACTAGGGAAATGATGTTATATTCAAAACAACAAGCTTTTCTGAACACTAAAAATTATTATGAAGCTTACAATTAAGGTAATACCATATGTGAAAGTGATAGACAAAATATATGATATTCACTAAGTTCTCTCAGGATCAAAACTATGTTCATTTTATGCTAAGATATAGAATCATCCTAGATGTCTGTCAAGAGATGACTGGATAAAGAAAATATTGCATATATACACAAGGGGGTATTATTCAGCTGTAAAGAAGAATGAAATCCTGTCATTTGCAGTAAAATGGATGGAAATGAAGGACATTATGTAGAGTTAAATGAGCCAAACACAAAAAGACAGGTATCACATATTTTGTCTCTTGTGTGGGAACTAGAAACAAAAAACAAAAACAATAATACAACAAAAAGCAAAAACACAAATATAATCTCAAGGTAGAAGAGGAGTTGCCAGGGACTGGGAAAGGGGTTGGGGACAGGAAGAAAGAAGAGAATTGAGGATAGAATAGGGGTTGGTAGACATGACCTATGCATGATGTATGCATAAAAGGAGATATCACAGTGTATCCCATTACTCTGTACAATTAATATATATGAATAATCATCATCATAAAATTATTTTTCTAAGTTGGGCTGGGATTTAGCTCAGTGGGTAGAACTCTGTGCTGCAGTCTCTGAGGCCCCGAGTTCAATTCCCAGCACTGCAAAAATGGGGGAAAGACCTGGCAATCCACTCCCAAGGCAATCCCTAAGCACTCAGCCATTGAAAACCCTATGAGGGTCGCTATGAGTCGGATACCGACTCGACAGCACCTAACAACAACAACAACAAATTGAACTTAAGGAATGTTGCCCATGGCTTGCTTCACTGTTGCCAAGGTACCCTGGAGTCGAGTCCAACTCACAGTGACCCTATGTACAGCAGATTGAGATACTTCCTGATTCTGTGCCAGGCACAGGATCTTATTTATGTTTAAGTCCGTTGTTGTAGATACTGTGTCAATCCATCTGGTGGAGGGTTCTCCTTTTTTTTTTTTTTTTTTTGGTTGACCTGCCAATCTCCCAAACATGATGTCTTATGTCTTTCTTCAGAGAATGATCTCTCCTGACTACATGTCCAAACTATGTAAGATGCAGTCCTTGCTTCCAAGGAGCACTCCGGTTGCACTTCTTCTAGGACAGATCTGTTGGTTCTTTTGGCAGTCCATTCAATAGACATCTCCAGCACTATAATTCAAAAGCATCAATTCTTTTCCTGTCTCCCTTGTTCAATGTCCAGTTTTCACAATCACATGATGCAACTGAAAATACCATTGCATGAGTCAGACGCACCTTTGTCTTCAATGTGATATCTTTACTTTTCAATACTCTAAAGAGATCTTTTGCCACAGCTTTTCTTAGAGCAATGCGGGCTTCTTTTCTCTTCTTCATTAGACTTCTATTTCAATTCTTAACCTCAACCATACTGTTTTCTGTATATCATGGTTGTATAATTGTAGTACAATTGTAGTACAATTATATGCCTTTGAGAGACTTTCAAGTAACAAAAGAGCATCTGTTTCAACCTGAAGGTATGTTTTCCTGAGTTTTCCAGCTGCCCTTTGAACTTACTGCCTAAGCAGGTATTGCTGGCTCCACAGGTGTCCCCTGGCTGATTCCCTCCTGCATCATCTCCATATATTGCTCCCAAAAAGGCCTCAAAATTCATGAGTCCAATCTTCCCAGATTGAAGAGGCCTATTTTGTCAATAGGAGATATGAACCATTCTCTGCTATATTTTCAGACTACTATACTACTGTCCTCTCATTTCTTCATGATGTGTTTTGAAGTATCAGTAACTGCCAGACATTTGTTTAAACAGAATTTCTGTTCTGTTTAAAGTTAGAGGCTTAATTCCAACTCTTATCTGAAGGATTAAATAACTTTTTCCTGTTATAATTGTCTATACCAAATATGTTCCAACATAATTAGGATAAGGTGATAGTTATTAAGCTGCTTATAAGAACAAACACACTGCAACCAATAACTTTTAGGGTATGGGAAGGTCGTTCATACATAACAGAGGATAGTACATGTTTTCAAAAGACTTTCTATTGAATGCAACTCCTCAAGAACAATATTATTCATATAATCAAATAATAATTTCAATGTAGAAAATTCACACTTTGTTTTTGATAGCATGCATGTTAACATATCTGGGATCAATAAGTCAATTGTGGTGTCAATTATGAGCTAAATGATCTGGTATATATTTTATCTTGTAAGATAAGGCTAGCACAAGGAAATCTTGAAGACTTCAGGAAGTGTATAGTTAATACCAGGTTACATTCAGGGAGTCAAAAAGTAGAGATTAAAGTTGTTCCTTCATTGACAACAGTCCAACAAAAGGTGTCCACTCCTGAAACATTGTCCTTGACAGGGCAATCCCTTCCTCACCAGTCACTTTAGGACATTATGAAAATCTCACACTTCCTAACATATTAGCTGATACATGGGGTGCTCTCAGTAAACATTAAGAAGATAATGAAAAGCTATCTTTTTGCATATAATTTATGTTTCTTAACTAATCATCTATGATTACAAAGTTAACCATCAAATCTGTTCAAAGATAATCTTTCAACAGAGAATTAAGAATCTGTCTATAGTGATTTTTCTATCAATTTGATGCCTATGGTTTTATAAATTTAAAAATTGTTAAAATAATTGTTTTCAAATGAGGAAATTTTCTCTAACACCTAACATTATCTCTC